>JABCKD010000582.1:0-21716 GCA_013186415.1 Fusarium sp. NRRL 66088 | reverse complement strand
TCGCTTGTCTCTCCCGTCCGTCACTCAATCAAAGCAAGTGGACGAGACAAGGGGAGGTGGAGGTTCCGCTTTGTGAGACAAGGCTCTCTTTTTTATTCATTTTAAAACAGGCATCCCCGCGCGCGCGCAAAGATGGGACACACACGGCGCACCTTGAGGGTCAATGTCGCGTGTTGTATGTATGTCTGCAACCCAGAGGTCATGATGTTCGGGAATAAAGAACAAGCTCTCCCCTCTGCTAAGTTCTCGGCTTATAGAATAACCTTGTTTCAAAAGTCTCCAACTGTCTGTAGAGAGAAAGACGAGACGAGACACACAGAGAAGTCAAAGACCCATGGCGCCACTGCGAGTCATTGGACCTCTCAAGTGTTGATGTGATCTGATCGGCAGTGGATCCTTGCCTTTGAAGCTGGACATGGCATGGGTGCGCAGAAAAAAAGGCCGCCGCCCGACTCAACTCTTCCCCCGCATTTCCTCGAGTCTGAGTCGGCGGTGTCCCATCCCATCCATGCATGCATGGCATGGTCTGCGCCTGAAAGTAAGTGGTGCTGTTTAGGGAAAAAAAGAACTGGAGAACATTACAGAGTCGAAGAGAAAAAAAAAGCATTTCATTCTCGCTCTCTTATCTCAATCACATCTCTTCTAACTACCACGCCACCCCTCCCTCCCCCGGGCCAGATCACGATATATATAGGCCTCTTGGTCCTTGGCGTTTCTTGTTTTCTGGGTCCTCGTCGTCCTCTTTTACAATCAGTATAGCTTCCTTCTTTTTTTTTTTTTGGTCGCGCCGCCGCGTTAAATAATCAAACGCCCATCCAAGCCAGAAAGGGGTCCGTCATCCGCTCTGTACCACATCCTTCTCGCCTCTCTCCCCTGCCGATCGCCGACCATCAAAACACACAAACTCGACGACATCATCTTCAGTACACCTTCAAACGGCCGCCGCTGACGGCGCGCGGCAAATATCGACCGACCATGGCCGCCACTCCTCCCGAAAAGATCCCCATCCCCATCCCGTTTCCTCCTCCCGCAGCCGTTGACGACGTCGATTCAACCATTCTTAAAGACGATGTAATACCTCAACCTCTTTCGAATATCTCTCAGCTCTAACGATGCCCCCAAAGGAACTCCCCGTCCATTACGATGTACACATGAGCCCTCTCGAGCGCGATCTGCTCTGGAAGCAGGACCTGCGCATCATCCCGCTCTCGGCCGCCATCTACTTCCTCTCCTTCCTCGACCGAACAAACATCGGCAATGCCATGGTCCTCAACCTGTCCAGCAACGAAGACATGCAGCACGAGACCAAAATGACGGATCAGCAGTTTGTAAACTCCCTCATGGTCTTTCTCGTATCCTACGCCATCTTCGAGGTTCCCAGCAACATCCTTCTCAAGAAACTGCGACCCAGCCGATGGCTCGCATTCCTCATGTTCTGTTGGGGCGCCATGACGATTCTCACGGCTGCGACGAACAGCTTTGCCAGCGTCACGGCTGTGCGATTCCTCCTCGGCACCTTCGAGGCCGGCTTGTTCCCCGGCTTGGTCTACTACCTGACCTTTTGGTACAAGCACGACGAGCGCAGTGTTAGGTGAGTTTTGTTTTGGCCCGAGGGGTTCATGAGCCTTTGGTCCGGCTTGGCACAATACAACAGGAGATACTTACTGCATGCAGGGTCGCCTTCATCCTGGCATCAGCGACACTTGCCGGCGCTGTAAGTTAACCTTATTTGCACCACTTCGTTTCCATGTCACTTACACACCGTCTAGTTCGGCGGCGCAATCGCCTATGGCATCGGCCACATGAACAGGACGGGTGGCCTGTCGGGGTGGCGTTGGCTCTTCATCCTTGAGGGCATCCCGTCTTGTCTGGCCGCCTTCCTGGTGCTCTTCTTCCTGCCTGACTACCCGGAGCGCGCCAAGTGGCTGTCCGAGGCTGAAAAGGACATGGCTATCCACCGGTTGTACTATGAGGGTAGTAAGGAGTCGCAGCCAGCCATGACCTGGGCCGAGGCTCGTGAGACCCTGACGGACTGGCGGTTGTACGCCCACTACGCCATATACTTTGCCTCAGGTCCTGCCTTTGCCAGTCTGAGCTTGTTTGCGCCGTCCATCACGGTGGGATTGGATTTTGCTGACCCCGAGGCCCAGCTGATGACTGTGCCTCCGTGGGCCATTGCATACGGTAAGTCTTTCGAGAAGCCCGGCGAAAGAATGTTGCTGATTGTATGTGTAGTCTGTCAGGTATTAGTGGCGTGGTCGGCGGATCACTTCAACGCCCGAGGCGTCCACACAGCCATGGCTTCGACCGTTGGCGCCATCGGTTTCATCGTATCAGCAGCTCTACCCGTCCATGCCTACAAGGCACGGTACGGTGGTCTTATCCTCGCCACGGCGGGTTCCTTTTCGTGTATACCACCTATGCTGGGATGGCTCAGTTCCAACGTCTTCACAACAGCGTCGACAGGTCTCGCCATCGCCATCAACGTGAGTCTGGGTGGTGGTATCGGCCAGATCCCCGGCGTATGGATCTACAAGACATCAGAGCGCGACGACGGCTTCACGACGGGCCACTGGGTCAACGCGGCACTGCTGATGTTCGTGGCCATCGTGGCTCTAGGCCTGAGGGTGTTTTACGGCTGGAAGAACAGGCAGCTCAGGTCGTACGCAGAGAGCCATGAAGTCCCATATCGATGCTTCAAGTTGTAGGACCCGGAGCTGGCGCGGGGGCGGTGCGTTTTCTCTCTGCGATATATTTTTACGTACAAAGTGAACCAAGATAGGCATAGGAGTTTGACGTGCTCGGCGTGATGTTTTTATGATGTATGATTGTGTTTTATAGCAATGACCCGCGTCATTCAGGCGCCGTGTATTTGTGACGTCTTTGCTGAGTTTTTGTGTTATTGATGAGAATGGTTTCGAATACAAGCTATTGAAAACACGCTGTTCAGCTCAATGTTAGACAAGCAGTTCAACTATGAGTATCAGAGCTGGTTAGGGGAATTGCATTCCATGTCTAGGAATACCAAGCAAGGCACAGGCACATTGTCTAAGACACTGACGACAAAGGCGCATGTCGTTGACGCGCCTTGATCAAAGATCCATGCTAGTCAGGGCGTTGGTTCACTTTCCAGGCTACCATTAATAGCATTGGATGCAGACGTCAAGGGCAAGGTAACACTCGACATCCATCTTAGATCTGAGAGATAACGTCAAGCGGCTGAGACAAGCTCGTTGAGTTCCGGTGAATGATATCAGCAAGTGTTGACCATCAGGCGCCAGCCGCGTCATGACATCACATCAAGACGTATCTGTCTGGTCAGAGACGTCCCAAGAAGCGAGAGAGCCGCGTCATAGCGCTTATGGGCGCCAGAGCCTCTCAAGGAGAAATGAAATTCCATTCAACTCTGTCCCTCGCATTGAAGTCTCAAATGGCGGGCATTTTTAATGAAGCGGAAATTCCGGGCTGGCAAAAGACATGACATCCTGGGCGAACCTTGGTCTAGACTGCCCATGGCCAGGATGTGCTGGGCTGAGGATGGAGATGATGGCCAGGTACAGACCAAGGCCCGAAGAGAGCCAACGTGCAACACGTACCTAGTGCCGTTTCAAGAGTGAAAAAGAGTTTTCACCAACAGCTGCGCCGTCAAATCAGACAAGCAAAGCAGAAATAGAGTCGACGACACCGTATCCGAGCTGAGAGGGGAGTTATCCGTACGGTCGTCAGCCTTGGCCTTCGTACAGTACAGTTGCAGTATGCAGCCAGGGTCCAAAACGAGGTCCAGACCCGGCCAAGGGCAACCTTCACGGCGGGCATTGGCACGTCCGAGTCGACGGGCATCCGATGGGAGGGCATGGGATGGATGGCATCAAAGCCATTGGATAAACCCTGTCAAAGACCTGGAAAGAGCCAAGCGGCAAGCCCCCGAGCCCCAAACCCAAAAGCCGGTTTTGGGCTGACGTTGGGTGTGTGCGTCTGTCTGTCAGAAGCGACAACAGCATCCGGGGGGGGCCTGTGTGTGAGCCAACAGCCTCAAGTAGAAGGGGACAGCCTAGCCTGCCTGCTGTTGGGTGCTGTGTTGCACCGTATGCAGGTGCATCGCGGTGCTTCGTCATGATCAGCATCCCAAGGTCAACATTTTCCATTCTTGTTGCAGAAATGAAGCAATAGTCAGTGATGCAGGTGGTCTCGTCCATGACTCGTCCGTCGAGGAACGGGATCTACTTGGTGACACCATGAGTCTTGAAAGGAAATAAGGAGGGAAAGAGAAAAAAAAAAAAAAGAAAAAAAGAAAAAAAAAAGAAAACAAGCTGATGCTTGCCAAGAAAAATAAAACGTCTTCGACAGTGGAGAGATCTAATAATTAGCCTCGAGATAATACAAACCCCGTACGTAGTAGGTAAAAGAAAGAATCACAAGCTCGAGTTACATCGAATCGATGGAGAACAGGGAACTGGAGACCCGACGGGACCGCTGTAGCCGGGGAACCTACTGTAACCTTGGAGCAGGAACGGTCAGTGGCTGCTTCCTAGCGTTTGCTAGGTACTGGACTGTTACTCTCGCTCTCGGCTGTGAGTGAGTGATGCATGGATGAATTGAAAAGCTGCGCGTGCTCGGGCTGTGATTTCAGCGACCCTCCCGCTGGAACAGGGCCGCCACTGGGGAGCCAAGAAAGACGCGCAGCTCAACCAGGGGACATGATTGGAGGGTCGAGCTATACAATGCCCACTGGCGACAGGGAAATGACGTCGTCGGCAGCGTCATAACGGGGCGGGGCGGAGATCTCGCCAAAGCACGATTTCCCAGCTGTCGTCTTTTTTGAGAGAGAGAAACAGAGTCCAGGAATGAAGGGTTTGTCAGCTGTGCATTACTGACGAGAAGACATTTTGAGTATTGTACAGTACACTACTATAGAGTGTCATCAAAAAGTGATGATGCCACAGAGACACATGTAAAGGCACATGGTGGCTACCGATTAGCCCACTCTATCAAGGGAATGCGCGGGAGGGTGATGCCATCATCATGTCCTCGTAGAGTAATGGGTGTCAAAGGTGTGCAGCCTCCGCGGCGGCTTTGGCGGCCTGGACCCTTTTTTAGCTTGTGTCATTCCCGCAGGCGTTTGGTTTGATTCTCTGGGGGTGTGTGTGTGATGCAGTAGAAATGTACTGTACCATCGAGGTACTGCCGCTTTCGTGGTGAATGCCCCCGGACATTTGGTGCTTCCCGTCGCGGATGCCGTATCTTCTTCTTCATCGTCCACCCCATGACTTGACTTGACTCAAATAATATCCTGACTCTTTTTTTTTTTTTCAACTCTTTTGCTTTGTAATTATTTTCACCCTCTTCTCAAACTGCCACTACCGACCTCTCCATTCAATCTCAACGTTCTGCAACGGGGTTCGTCAACGTCACGCCTTGTTTTTTTATTTTATTTTTTCAGCACGGCCTCGTCTCATCTCAGCCGCCGGACGCGCCGTTCCTACCACCAATTTTCTGTCTGGGCTTCTTCATCCCAACACTGGCTGTTTCGTCTAATAACGACCTCGAAGCTGTGGCTTTTTTCATCTCAGTGACCTCACCTCACTCACCCCCAGACTCTTCGTTAAACCCCCTGGATCTCAATCCAACCTATTTCCAGGTTTCTCGCTGGGACTGGGACGCCCCATCTCCACTCCCCATCCGCCATCCCCATCCGCCTGGGCTGGCGCTGGCCTAGAATCCTGCTAAAAACTGCCACTGAAAGTGGGCTGCACTGGGCTGGGCTTGCTTGCTTGCTTGCTTCCACTTGGGCCTGCCTGCCCACTCTTTCCCATTCTTTAGGTCCCTCCGCTCCGTCACTCACTCTCACTCGCGCTCAAATCTCTTGACCTCCCGCCCCCCATCAAAAAAAGAACTGGGCTCTTATTAGCTACCACCAACCACAAGGCAGTCACCTAATTCCGTCCTTTTCTGCTTTGCTTTCTCACCTCCATCCATCCATCTCTCCCTCTTGTCTCCAAACCTACTGCGCCTTGATCTTCTACCTTGACCTTTTCCTCCTCGATACTACTTCACGACAAACTCCCGTCGTCCTGTCCCATTCTCTGCCACACGCCACTGTGCGACGTCAGATCCCTTACAAGACGCTCCACTAGAGTAGAGCTCCCTTCTGCGACCTGTTAAACCCCGCATCATCCGCAGCTCAGCCAGCCCTGTTTCCTGGCCTGTCCTCTTCAGACTGTTGAGCTCTGCGACACTCAACACACACCCGACGACTACCATCACGACTCGCACGACTTAGACGGCAGACCGCGCTCTAGACTAGACCAGAGAACCACGCTCAAGCTAGCGACCACGAGCTCTTAACCCCGACCTTTTTGTGGCAAACACCATTGTCTTCCGTCTTGCTACGGTAGTAGATCCGAAGTCCAACTTTCTCTCCCAAGGCGGCTTGTCGCGCCTAGGCGACAATTTCGACAGCCATGTCCACCATTCAGCAGCTAAAGAATTTTATCCGGCACGGTAAGTTATTCTCTGGTCAGTGTAGCACCAGCACCAGCGCTGACTCTCGTGTTCCAGGCAAGCAGGCTCGCGCCGGAAACCCTGACGAGGCGCCGCGTAAGAACGAGGCCTCTCAACAACCTACGGCTGCCCAGCACAAGAATGCGAGCGACCCCGGCCACGCACATTCAAGCGCACGAGATCCCGTCGACGACTACGCAAACGAGGAGTACTCGAGCAAGAAGAAGCGCTACGATGACGAGAAGCTCGCCAAGCTCGTCGCTGAGGAGAACGCCAGTAAGAGCAAGTTCCCTCGCTACCCTGGCCTTGAGCGCTGGGAGCTCGTCGACAAGATGGGCGACGGCGCCTTCAGCAACGTCTACCGTGCTCGCGACACCACGGGCGAGAGAGGCGAAGTCGCCATCAAGGTCGTACGCAAGTACGAGATGAACAGCATGCAGGTGAGCTTGCCCAGGGTCGTCTGTATCTGCGTCGCCCTTTCTCCTTTTTTTAATGCCTGTGTTTCTTGCTTGCTTGCTTGCTTTTGGCGTACTCTCTTTTGTCCCCATTTACCAACACCACGGGGTTGTCCCCTTCATAGGGAAACAAGCATTTACATCCAGACTTCAAGAAAGTCCCAAAGGCAGCAGAGGTGCGAGAAGATTTCTCTTAATTATTTCTTTTACGTCTGGGCCGCCATCCTCGTCGGATTTTCACTTATTTCCGTTGTCTTCTCGGCGAGGATAAAATGGCCTGCAGACTCGCGAACAAGCTAAACAGAATACTAACCTGAACGCAGCGATCCAACATTCTTAAGGAGGTGCAAATTATGCGCCAACTTGATCACCCCAACATTATCAAGCTAGTCGAGTTCTCCGAGTCACGGCAGTACTACTACATTGTTCTTGAGCTTGCCCCTGGAGGCGAGCTCTTCCACCAGATTGTCCGCTTGACATACTTCAGTGAAGAACTCTCTCGACACGTCATTGTCCAGGTCGCCAAGGCTCTGGAGTATCTCCACGAGGAAAAGGGCGTTGTTCATCGGTATGTCATGATTTTTTGCTGCCTGGTGGTTGATGTCAGAGGGCTATTTCGCACCAGAGATGGTGATGCCCCTCCTGACGTCATTTCGCCCCTGCACGGTCCTGGATGAGATAGCTGACCCCTTGCCAGTGACATCAAGCCCGAGAATATCCTGTTCAACCCCATTCCTTTCGTGCCGTCTAAGCACCCCAAGCCCAGACAGCCCGGCGATGAGGACAAGGTCGATGAGGGCGAGTTTATCCCTGGCCAGGGTGCGGGTGGCATCGGTCAGATCAAGATTGCCGACTTTGGCCTTTCCAAGATTGTCTGGGACAACCAGACCATGACGCCTTGTGGAACAGTTGGCTACACGGCCCCCGAAATCGTCAAGGATGAGCGGTACTCCAAGTCAGTGGATATGTGGGCGCTGGGATGTGTGCTGTACACACTACTCTGCGGTTTCCCACCATTCTACGATGAGAGCATCGAGGTGCTCACAGAGAAGGTGGCTAAGGGCCAATACACCTTCCTGTCGCCTTGGTGGGACGACATTTCCAAGTCTGCCCAGGATCTCATCAGCCACCTCCTGACGGTGGACCCTGAGAAGAGATACACGATTACAGAATTCCTGGCACACCCTTGGATCCGTGGAAACGGACCCACCCCCCGTGAGGAGAAGAAGAAGCCCGAGGTGCTCCGAGCCTTTGATGCGACCAAGTTTGAGGATGCTGGTAAGCGCTACGACTTCCGATCTCCTGGTGCCGTCAACCTTCGTGAGGTGTTTGATGTTGGCTACGCAGTGCACCGCCAAGAAGAAGAGGGTAAGCGGAGAGCTCAAATCGGTGCCAAGGGTGGTCCCGCCAATATCCTCGGTGGCCTCAACGAAGAGGACGAGGAGGATGAAGATGTCATGCAGATCGATGGACAAGATCCCGACGCAGCAGCCAAGCCGAACGCAGCCACCCGAGCTCTAGAGCAGAGCATGCGGAAAACCAATATCCGAGATCAAGAACAACACCACGAAACTCGAGGACGGGAGCGTGAACGCGCCACTGAAAGGGGATACGGTCAGCACTCGGCGGCCGTGGCTGCAGCAGCCCGACAACAAGTACGAGACCGGAACCGCCAGCGTGGCGCTTTCGAGTTGAACCTGGAGAACGCCACGTTGCTGGGCAAGAGAAACAAGAAGGTTCCCATCATGGGGGCATAGGGGCCCATTGATATAGAGTCGAGGGGTACTTCAGCAACAGAGTCGCCAGTGAAGGCTCGGCCTCTTGACAGGCGTTCTACAGAAGTTGGATTTATGTTAGAGGGCCATCATTAGAAGAGGGTCCTTGGGTGGATGTTGCACATTCTTGTCCTGGTCCAGATTATCGGGAAGACGTTTGGAGGCCCGACGCCGACGGGGCGGAGCCTGAGGGCTGAAGTTGACAGGGGAGGATCAGACTACTGAGACGAGACTGACTTGCATTGTGGCGCACGGAGTATCGGGTAATGACATGATGCTGGCTGGCCTTTGGGGACTCGAGACGATTTGCAGAGCTCTTCATGTCGTGTAATTATAAGTCCAAGGGTGGGCTTGTCTTTTGACGTGCGTGTCGAGAGGAGAGGAGGGGAGGGGAGAGGACAGTGACGGAGGGCAAATATCCTTTTGGGCAACATGATCCATCCATAGGCTGGGAGTTTTGGGAATCTCGTTACGTTTGAAATCCATGACAATGTGTTGAAGATTGATATGACAGTGTTGCTGTTTGTGTTGTAACGTGACAGGGTCATTTGCTTGCTGCTAATACTCATCTTGATTCTCGTCATCATCCAAATCCTCGCTGTCTGATGGCTCACAACCTGATGCCTTCTTGGAGCGATTAGGATGAGACTCATGCCTTCCAGTTACGCAACTTGTTTCACTCCCGGCATTATCACAGCAATTCCACGTGAAGCCATCTGGATACTCCTCGGTGGTACCAACACGCCTGTTTATCGTTTTCTTCCTCGGTAAAAGGTTGGTCGCACTGCACGCATATCAAAAGCTCACCTGCAGCCTTTCGCTTCTGGCCACCACCCTCCTCTCCTCACTCTTCAACGCGCGTCAAAGTGTGTTCTAGAGCATGTCGCTGGACTGTTTTATCGCTGCAGAGGGCGCAAAGGACTGAGCGGATTTGGGATTCTGGGGGCGTTGAGTAACTCGTCTAGAGTAGAGCAGGACATCTTGTCTTTAGGATGTCTTGATTCAAATTAATTGTTTGATGTTTGGTTGTGACTTTTTTTTTTCTGTTTGTCGTTCCGTGGACCCCGGATGACTTAATTATTGCGGTATACAACTAACCTCCCCCCGTCCAAGCAAGGGGGGTGGGAAAGCCACTCTTGGTAAATTAAATGCTCTATTTTTAATCAAAAGCCCTTGTCTTTCGTTTTTATCGTCGTGGCGTTCATATGTAGCGAGAGAAAAAAAAAAGCAAAGAGATCCTGGTACTATTTTCTCGTTCTTGGTGATGGTTGCGAGATGGCGCATTTTTTGCATTTTCGTCACATCCAAACATATAATGTGGTTCAGTGTTGAAGGATGGTTTCACCCGTGGCAACTTGTGGATGTCATGCGGGCTTTGGGGTACTTTTGAATGATATATATGAGTTGTTCCTTCGTTGCATGTCTTTGTCCTGACTTGTTCTCTTTACCTGGACTGTATCGTATCGTTCATCCTAACCGTCAACTTTTGGTATCCAGTCTGTTCCTCCTCGGGCTTTCTCCAAACTGCCGTTCAGAACATTTATCCTATCAAAGTTGGTTTCCCGCTCTATAACCTTTGAATCAGTTGTTCTCTTCAACCAAGTCACGCTCCAGTATCTCTCATCTCTAACTCTTCTTCTTCATCTCAAGTCACCCAATCTCAACCAATACCATGCTTTCCATCCTCAAAACAGCCACCCTGTTCGCAGCCCTCGTCGCCGCCAAAGGCCACGACAGTCCTAACTGCGTCTCTGGAGCCCACGTCATCGTCGTCAGAGGCAGTCTCGAAGCTCAAGGCCCAGGCATAATCGGAGAAGTCGCCGACAAGATCCTGAAACGAATTCCTGACTCTGACATGGTTTCTCTCGTGTACCCGGCTCAGTATGATCCTTATGAGCCGTCTCAGACAGAGGGTGTTGGGGCTTTGACAAAGGTTGTCAATAAGCATGCCAAGGCTTGTCCCAAGACTAAGATGATACTTGTTGGTTTCTCGCAGGTGAGTATAGATCAGGCCTTTGTGGCTGTTGTGAATGGAAGGGTGCTGACTCGACATAGGGTGCTCATATTATCGCCGATGTCATGTGTGGTGCCAGCTCCGAAGGCTTTCCAGCTACAAAGCCTCAGCCTCCTAAGATTTCTAGCAAGGGTAAGTGGACAATACCACATGAGTTAGCTGTTATGTAGATACTAAACATATTGTAGTTGCTGCCCTAGTTTTAATGGGCGACCCCAGCACCACTGAAGGCCAACCGTTCCACATGGGAAGCAGCCAAGGCAACGGCGTAAGTACACAACCCTGTATCATCCGAAATAGAGATTCAAGACTCACAAAAAGCACTCAGATCTTCCCTCGCCAACGACCAGGCGGCTGTCAATGCATCTCCCGCAAGACCGTCTCGTTCTGCGACGCCGGCGACCCCTTCTGCGAAGCAGGAAGTCATGATTTGGCCGTCCACATGAACTATGTTGTTGCATACGGGGATATCGCTGCTGATTTTGCTGTTTCCATGTTTCACCGTGCCTAAATGCCATCGTCATGTCCATATGATCAAAGTGTGGCTTCTGGGGTAGGGTCTTGGGTAGGCTGTTCGTCACGTACTGGGCCAAGGATCGAAGCAGGGCAAAACAGGGCTTAGTTGGATACATGGACATGGCATCTATGATGATTGATTGAGAAAAGGAAGTGAAGTGATACTAGCCTTGTACATGAAAGGGCAGCCGTAGCCCATATCAATCAACTCGGCCTCAATACAAAATCCCAAAGGCCCTCGTCTCAGATTCTCCCGCTACAAAGTCCAGAGAGCCTATAACTCGCTTGCAATAGCAGTGTCAAGTTAGCAGTGGTGCGCCAGTGTCGGAATCTCTAGCAGTGTCAGGGCAGATATCATAAATTCGCCCTCAGACCTCCACCCCCATCTTCTCTTCCTTTCTTCTTCGCCTTCATTTCTCACACCTGGAAATATTCATCTAAAGGATTTCCAACACATCGCCGTCATAAATTGTCTTCTTCCCCCCCTCTACCCGCAAAAAAAGATCAGGTATCCCCCATACATACAGACAGTAAGTCACCTCCTAAGATTGCCATGCCACCAGAAGGATATCTTCTTACACCTTTCTCCAGAATTTCGCGTAAAGAAAATCAGAGCCATGCTTTTTTTCTTGATCATCGCCGTCGTCATGGCCTCCTTTGCTTCGGCTCAGTGCCCTTCCGGTGCACACATCATCGTTGCCCGCGGCAGCGAGGAACCCCAGGGTCCTGGAGTCTTGGGTCCCGTCGCTGAACGTATCAAGAATCTCGTCCCCGGCTCTGACGTTGAGTCTCTCATTTATCCTGCCCTGTTTGAGCCCTACGCCCCCTCGCAGATGGCTGGTGTCGCGGCCATGACCCAGCTTGTTGGTGACTTTACTCACCAGTGCCCTGATACCAAGGTCATCATCCTTGGTTATTCTCAGGTATTATTGCATTTTATCTAGGTATGAATGTCGCTAATGTTGTTATAGGGTGCTCATGTCACCATGGACACTTTCTGCGGTGCCAGCTCCGTCGGTTTCCCTGAGACAGTTTCCCTGCCCACCTCTATCTCCGACAAGGGTAAGCAATAGCAACACCGTCACCTTCTGACCATTTCTAACCTTTGTAGTCGCTGCTATCATCGTCATGGGTGATCCCAGTCTTACCGAAGGCCAGTCATTCACCGTCGGGAGCAGCAATGGCAGTGGTGTAAGTCCATCTGGCCAACTTGTCAAACATTATCTCACCTTGCTCCTAGATTCTGGCCCGTCAGAACCCCGATGGCTGCAAGGCCATTGCTGACAAGACCATCTCCATCTGTGATGCTGGAGATCCTTTCTGTGAGGCTGGTAGCCAGAACCTCACTGTTCACATGAGCTACGCTACCATCTGGGGCGACTACATTGTCAGCCGTGCTTCTGCCATGTTTCAGTAAGCCCAAGGTTGAAGGCACAGGACGTTTCGGGGATGAGTTGTGGCGGATGGGAGGGGGTTTTGGAGATAGGTTCACACATTGAAGTGCATAGGAGAAAATCAGCATGGAGCTAGGTGAACTGGGATCTCCAGGGCTCTTCAGGTAGAGTTGACTTAGTTCTAATACGAATTGGCTTCGTGCTGCGTGTCCTCTGGAGCCTCCCCGGTGCATCGCTTCTGGGGCATGGGGTAATAGTCGCGGCGATTATGCATGGCATCCTTGCCTAGGCCAAGACCGACATGTCGCCTTCATCCAATGGCATGTATTGATTACGACTCTGTAAGACCGATCTGAGCTACCTCATCGAGGCGGATACAAGGCTAGTTGATGTTGTATTGCATGCATCACTACATACAGGGTCAGACAAGCTTCACCAATGCTCAACTTCATGGTCATGATGCAATACACTTTAGCCATCTACATATCCTATGCTGTATGCTATATCTCTATTCGTCTGTCCTTTCTTTCTTGACCTTGCGGGTACTATCTATGTACAGAGAGGAGTAGTTATCGTGATTAGTCTATGTTGTTGGGTAGTCATAAGCATCGTGTCGTTCATATTTGACGATAAAAATTCAATGTCCCCAAATCCCAGGAATATCTTGTCGCTTGCCCAATGCCCGTAAATGCCGATAACTCCAATGCATGCCCTATGCGCCCGCCTGTATGCAATATTAAATGTCCCGCCCGTGCTCACATGCTCCATTACTCTCACATCGTCGTCCCTCGTGTCGTCCTCTCGATATGGGGGTTCTCCTCGTTAAGGAGAACACCAACTCTCCGCATTAGGTATGCTCCACCCTGCCGCCGCGAATAGGGGCACGGAGGCAGGGTATGATAGGGAAAAGGGGAGCCAGAACCGGTCTTGGACCAAGTGCGGCGCCCTCTCGGGCTTGAGCCAGTGGTCGTCATGCTTGAGAGTAGAGATCCTCCGTAGCACCCACATCAGCTCCTTACCCAGAGACTCTTGCCTCCTCAGATCGGCGTGCTTGAGCTCGTTCACGTAAGTCCTGGCCAACTCGTCGGCCAGACCTGGCAGCGATAGCACAGCGGCGGCCGTGGGTCCCTCCTTGACGATGTGGGCGTTGCCAAAATCGTAGGGGAACCTCACGCGGACCTGGCGGAAGAGCCCGTCGGACGTCGGAATGCCCCAGATGTCCGTCTTTCCAGGGATAGGAAGCATGTCATGTGTCCTGGCCCAGCCCTTGAGGGGCTTACGGGTGTGCTCGGGACAGATGATGCTTACCTTGAAGGGCTTGACATCGTAGCCGTAATAGGCCATAGCAGCGTGGCCGCTCACAGCATAGGGGATGTGGCTGAAGCGGACGGCAATGAGGTTGATGGTCTCGCGAACAATGTCCGGGGCCATGGCACGGTCCGTGGCGCTGATGACTCCCATGTTGCTAGCTGGGCTGGCCGAGTAGAGTAACCGGTTGGTGCCATGGCGGCTCTGACTGCGGTCCCGCCGTGTAGTCGTCGTCGAGGGGGCGTGAGTGTGACGGCGAGTAACGCGGTCAGTAGGTCCGTGGCTGCGCGTGGCAGAAGGTTCTCTTGTTGAGGCTGGCCAGCTCTCTCGAACTTTTCGATGCTGGGAGTCAGTACGCCCGTGGTGGTGGTGGTGGCTGCGCGTAACCGAGGCCTCCCTGGTGACGGCGGTAGTGGCCGTCGTGGTGGCGGAAGCGGTAGCGGCAGCGGCGGACCAGCTGTCGCGGGCCCTTTGCTGCTGCTGTTGATGTTGATGCTGTTGTTCTTGATTCCTCTCGTGGAATTGATCTCGTGCTCTCTGGTGATGAACCTGTGTCTCTCTCGGTGACCGTGTGCGGGCTCGCGATGATGATGACGACGCGCTCCAGTTGTCGACGCGCGCCCGCTTCTTGTCCCGCAGATCCCGCTCGGGCGTGCGTTGTCGCTGTGGTTTGGTGCGTGGCGGTGGGCTTGGGCTTCCTCTCGCCTTCTGAAGCTTCTGCACAGCGACGTGAGAAGGCTTGACAGAGGTGGAGAGTCCGCTCAGAAGTGATCGCAAAAATGACCCAAAAGCCATTATCATGAAAAGATACTTTTCAACACTGAGTAAGGGATGTACAATACGGATACTGTACTCAACAAGCAAGCTTCGGGGCGGGAACAGGCGCGCGTGTCAGGGGGGGCCCAGGGGCGGGTTAAAGCTGAAGGAAACTTACTAATGACGGGAGACTGTGGTCCCTCAAGTGGACGCGGGCTCCCTTGCCCATCTACCGAGATGAAAAAGGGGCGAACCAGGTAATTAGTTTTGTTTTTTTCTTTGTTTTTTTCTGCCTGACAACGTGTGGTCTCTTTTTGTTTAAATTGATTGGAAGGGTCTGGATGACAGAAGAATTCCAAGCCATGGATGGATGATAAGATGCATGGACCCCTCCAAAAGAGAAAAGACGCGGCCGACGGGACCCATGACCTTTAAGGGCGAAAATCCTAGGCTGCCCAACCTCTGTTCTCGTGTCAACAAAGAGGACGCTTTCTGCATGTTCAGGGGACGTTTGCAGGGGGTTTCTTTATCGGCAATGCATCTTGATGGGTTAGAACACCTCATCCCACATAATCATTCCCGTTGATTGCCTCGTCCCGCCCACCGCCCATCTCAACCTAAACCCTCACAACCAATCAAGACCACAAGCGCATGCAAGAATTAGTGCCATGAGTACGATGCTAACCTGTCTAGTAGTTCGCGACATGGCTGGGCCTCTAAATCGTCCCTTCCAACCGCCAACGCCTGCCTACGTATGGTGCCCGATAATCCTACAAGTCCATCATCCCGTGGCCTCGTCAATCAATGGTTTGCATCTTGGTGTCCCTCTCTCGCCATCGTCATATCCACTCGCTTATAATTCTTCCTCCACCTCCACCTCCATCTCCTCCCCATTCGCTTGTCCCTTGCTCCCCGCCGGCCCATCCTTTTTCGGCATTGTCGCCTCTTTGTCGATCATCTGCCTCGACACCGACACAATGTTGTCTTCGATGAGCTCCTGCCCGACATCCTCGAGATGCTTCTTGGGATCAAGTTTGCCGACGTATCGTGTCTTCAGTTGCTCCTTGGTCAACTCGGTCTCTTCCTTCACACGCTTCTCGTAGCCATCTGCCAACGTGACCAGCTGCTGTAGTCGGTCCTTGTTCTTGCAACCCTCGTGTCGGAAATCGGCCATCTCCAGCGCCTCCGTCCAAACGTGCTTGTGCAGGTTCATCAGCATGTTCTCTTCGAGAGCCGTCTTGCGGTAGTTGATTCCGATCGAGTAGTAGTGTCGGTTGAGACCGTGAATAAGTGCCTGGATCGAGGGCTTGTTGAGATGACCCAAGTTGCTGGTGCTCTGGCGGGGCTCTTGGCCCATCATCAAGAGCTGTGGGTTGATGAGTCTGAAGGCATCGATAACGACTTTGCCCTTGACTGATTGGATGGGGTCAATGACGACGGCGACGGCGCGGGGGTTCAGTTGCTCGAAAGATTGTTGGGTGTTGATATCAACCGACGAAAGCCAGCAACCAAAACCAGGATGAGAGTGGTACCAGCCGACAACGGACTCGGGTCTGTTCAGAGTGCGTTCAGTGAGTGCAGCGGGAGCTTATCCAGTCGAATTAACCAACCTTCCTGTTTGTCGCAGCATGTCCATCATCTTTGTCTGGAACACGGGGTCCACGGCCTCGACACTAACGCCGGTACCGCTCTGAGGCATGGCAAACACGTCCATAACCTTGACAGTAAAGTCATCCACAAACTCGCCCAGCATCAGACCCATGACTTCCATAGGCACACCGGCTCGGCCGTGTCGAAGCATCTTGAGCAAGGCGAGGGAGGAAATGTAGACTGTTTCCGAATTGTCGATAAGGTTCGTGTTATCCTAGCATTATCCGCGTCAGAACAAGCACTTCATCGCCAGCATCCTCTAAAAGGAAGCTTGAATGACAGCTCTGTAGCTTACCGTGCCAGGAGCAGCTCCACCAAGGCCCATGCCACCACCACCCAGTAGACTCCTAAAGCGCTCCATGATGTCTGTAGTGTGTATGAGAGTGTCTTGTAGAGATGCGCGCGTGTAGAATGGCACAAAAATGGAGGTGGTGAGGTGTGATGAAGATGTTGGAGGGCGTTGCTATGGTCGGAGCTCAAGGTGGAAGCGTATTGACGTTGACGACAGCCCGGCAGCCTGGAAGCCACAGCTCTGGAGCTTAGTAATGTCACGTGCCGTGATCTCTTGTGGCTAGAGCTCAGCCTCGCTTCAAACAAATGAGCTTCGGCATTGTGGGGCTCTTATCCGTTGTGGCTAGAGCCAATCGGGATCCGCTTGTAAGATTAATCCGGTGTAAACGCCGGCTCCGAGTCTGGGCTGTGGTTCGCATTGGCAGCCTCTCTCTCTGCCGTGTGCTCTCTCTTACATGGTTTCTTTTCGAACTCGCACATTCTCTCTCCACCTTACGATCGATCATGTCGAGCTCTCTTTGAGCAAAAAAGGTTACAAGATATCGGTCACCAACGATTCAACGACTCCTCCTTACACCAATCTTTTCTCGTACCCCTTCCTATTCCTGCTTCGCGACGCTCTCTAAGCAGCCGCAGTCATGGGCGACGACATTCGGGTCGAGCTCGGCTCGGTCGCGCTGAACGGCGCATCACCCAAGAAGGTCGCCTACTTTTACGATTCTGATATCGGCAACTATGCCTACGTCACTGGACACCCTATGAAGCCTCATCGCATTCGTCTGGCGCATAGCTTGATCATGCAGTACAACCTTTACCAGAAGATGGAAATCTACGTGAGTTCTCCCGCGGGGTCTCTGATGCTCGCTCAACGCCACTTTTCGTTGCAAAACATTACTAACCTTGACGAAGCGCGCGAAACCAGCAACCAGAGGCGAAATGACCCAGTTTCACACGGACGATTACATCGACTTCCTGCAGAAGGTGACGCCCGATAACATGGATAGCTTCATGCGAGAGCAGGGCAAGTACAATGTGGGAGACGACTGTCCCGTTTTCGACGGTCTCTTCGAGTTTTGTGGTATTAGCGCCGGTGGCAGCATGGAGGGCGCAGCGCGCCTGAACCGCCAAAAATGTGACATCGCCATCAACTGGGCTGGTGGTCTCCATCACGCCAAAAAGTGCGAGGCAAGCGGTTTTTGCTACGTCAATGGTGCGCAATCCCTCATACTCACCTAGTTGGTGCGATCTAACCATGTTCCAGACATCGTCCTCGGAATTCTCGAACTCCTCCGATTCAAGAAGCGCGTCCTCTATGTCGATATCGATGTTCACCACGGCGATGGTGTCGAAGAAGCCTTCTATACGACCGACCGCGTCATGACCGTATCCTTCCACAAGTACGGCGAGTACTTCCCCGGAACTGGCGAACTCAGAGATACCGGTATCGGCCAGGGCAAGAATTACGCCGTCAACTTCCCTCTCCGCGACGGTATCACGGATGTGTCTTACCGATCAATCTTCCAGCCCGTCATCGAGAACGTCATGAAATACTTCCAGCCCGAGGCGGTTGTCTTGCAGTGTGGTGGCGACAGTCTCTCTGGCGATCGATTGGGCTGCTTCAATCTGAGCATGGACGGTCACGCTAACTGCGTCAACTTTGTCAAGAGTTTCAACCTGCCCACTCTTGTGCTCGGTGGTGGTGGCTACACAATGCGAAATGTCGCTCGTACATGGGCTTTTGAGACGGGTGTTCTTGTGGGGCAGGAGATGGAACGAACCCTGCCTTACAACGAATACTACGAGGTATGGAATGCGATTCCTGTGAGAAATGTCATTTGCTAACTCAGAGGCAGTACTATGCTCCTGATTTCGAGCTGAACGTGCGATCCTCCAACATGGAGAACTCCAATAGCCGAGAGTACCTCGAGAAGATCACATCCGCCGTCATTGACAACCTGCGACAGACTGGCCCTGCGCCAAGTGTGCAGATGCAGGATGTCCCACGAAAGCCATTTGGTGGTATGACTGACGAGGAGGAAGCCGAGCTGGACGACCTGGATGAAGATGAGAACAAGGATGTCCGCATGACAGAACATCGTTGGGACAAGCGAGTCGAGCACGAGGGCGAGTTTGAGCCCAGCGACGACGACGAAATGGCACGCGCTCATGGTGCTACCCGACAAAACGGCAACAAGCGCACATTTACCGATTACCGTAAGGGGGAAATGGAGGTGGACAGCGGCAATGCCACGCCCAAGGCTCCAAATGGTGCCTCTGGTGAGGAGCCCGCTGGTGATGATGCTCATGACATAAACGACGATACCATTGAGGACATTTCGGCGCATGAGCAACCAGAGAAGGATCAACCAGAGAAGGAGGCTGAGAAACCAGAGGACACGGCCAAAGAGACCGAGAAGACTAGCGTGGACAACGACGGCGACGTGGGAATGACGGACTCGGCACCCGCAGAAGACACAACAACGACTATCAAAAAGGAAGACGTCGAGCCCGAAGCTACTGCCGAACCAGCAGCGCCCGCTGAGAAGCCTACACAAGAAGAGCCTACGACTAAGGAGGTGACAGAAGCTACTAAGGAGACCACATCAGAGCCGAAGCCCACTGAGGAGGCCGCTGAGAAACCCGCTGAGGCAACGGAGCAAAAAGACAAGGCCGAGGCAGCTGATGACGCTATGGATGTGGACAACGAGAAAGAAAAGCCCAAGGAGCCTGAGGCACCCAAAGAGAAGAGCAAGAGCCCTTCAAACTAATAGTTTAAGGGGAGCTGAGCTCACAACTCAATTGGTTCGATTGATGTTGCACGTTCCATGCAACAGCTCACGCCACAGTCGTTCTTTGCGTGCTTGTCCCGGTTCCGGTATCGCACCAAGTGGTTCACGCGACGGGCACCTTGTATCATAGCGATGAGAAGATGTGGCCTGGGGCAAGGCGTTCCAGGCGTAGGGATAGAGCGGCAGGGAGAGGCAGATGCCAGTTTTAGAGGGCGGTATTTTCGGCTTCTCTTGCACCGGGGTATCTCTCATTCCATGTCGTATTACGAGGATTCATGTTTCTAGTTGGTATCATAGCGAAAGGATATAATCAGTTGTTTCACCACGTACGTCAGTCGTTACGTCATGGTCATTTCAAGTGTAACAATTTGTTTGTCGTGCCTGATGATCATACCAATAAACCAACTCATATGTCCATCCAGACACTCGAAGTATACTCTATCTCCAGGCACCAAACGCCCATATAAAGACCAAACCTAGATATTGTACCCTACCCATTCAAACAAGTATAGCTCATCATTCGTATAGTTCGTTATTCGTGACCAAATACCACAACTCCAAACCTTGAAACCCAAAAGATTAGTCAATCTACAACCCACTTTTCGTCCCCTCCAAACACTATAATCATCTCCAAAGGCAATTTGCACCGCTTGTCTTTGTCTGCGCCCCCTGCCAGGGCTGTCTCTTGTTGGCCCTCGCTATACGTCGGGGTTGACACCACTTGGGTGCTGTTGCTGGTCCAAGAGGGATTTGGGATAGTATCAGTCCCAAAGATGCCATATTGAAATCCGTGTCGACGTCCATCTCCACGGGAAGAGTATCTTGAGAGTTCCCGCGGCTGCCATGACGAACAGCTACTACCTCTTGGTCGATCTTGATCTTGGAGAAAGCTCGGGCGAATGTCCCAGAAGGGTTCCGTATCTCGACGCACCCGTGATATATGACGCCTTCCATCATATCTCCAAACGATCTCATTCTCGCAAGGTTTACGAGTGGTCGTTTGGTACCACTTGTATTGCGACTGCCCCTGGGGCGGCCGACCCGCGACTTGAAAGCGCTGAGGATCATACCTGTTTGCGAGAAAAGGTCTGTAGCTATCAGCAGAATACACAATTGAACTGTCGCAGAGTATGCGTACAGATCAATTGTATAGCCTTGCCCACTATCCGTGATAATGGATAGCAATTGTTCAAGTTGGTCAAGTTGAGTATCGATTGTTTATTATAAAAGGAGAATGTCCAAGTAAACAAGAAAGCGGACAGCTATTATATTTTAAATAAATTTGTTTTATTTTTACTGTGTTTATTTGATCATCTGACATGTATATTCCTCACAGGGTTGTTGTTGGGTCGTGAAGTTTCTCATCCTCTGCTGCCTAAAATTGTCTAGTTAGCCTGAGAGTGAGGCTATTCAGAGGCAGTGTCATCGTCAATATGCACGTCCCCTGCGCGTTCTTGAAACTAATGCGATCACATGATGTCAGTGCATAGGTAGTCTGTTTCCAAGGTTGACTCACCAAACACAGTGATTACCCGAGTTGCTTATTGGATTGCTCGAGGAGAAGCCATTTTAACTGGGCTGTTGAACGCACGTTCATTGCTTCTTCTTAAGCTTGAGGATTTAAACCACAGCTAGGGTGTACTCTTTGAAGGGTCTGGATTTCTTATGTTCTTTTTTATGTCGTTCTATGATGGCCTTTGTATGGCAATACGATTAGATGCTATTATTCCTTAGTTCCGATCATACTGATTGCTCGGCCAATGACTCCTTCGATGTCAGTGAAGCAAAGTACGTAGAAGGCATCCGGCCACGAGGATGCGGGTTACCGTGGCGACGTAAGCTTAATTCTCAAAAGAACCGAGAAAATACCCAAATGAACTCCTAATACCTCAATAAACACTCAATCTGGATCACCAAAGTCAACCACACTGGATGTGTAATACACCTACAGGGTGAGGATATTCCCCCCCCCCCCCCAAGTGGGGGACCGAAAGCAAACTGATAAGATCCCCCACATTCCGAGCACAGACCCCACGTCACACCGGGCTGCCGAGATTCTGCCATGAATGATTAGCAGGGTAGGGGACGAGCTTCCATGTGCTAAAGCGGGCGGTTGCTGCGGGGGGGCTGGCTCTGTCGCGCAGAGAGAGGGACAAAAAATAATAATTTCCAACCCTTCTTCCATGACTCGAGAGTTTCCACCAAAACTTTGATTCCCCTTCTACCTTTCTTTTAACTTATCACCCCCTCATTTCTTTTTTTACTCT
>JABCKD010000581.1:0-187095 GCA_013186415.1 Fusarium sp. NRRL 66088 | reverse complement strand
CATCATGGCTTTGTCCTGTAAGTTAGCTGTGATTAAAAGAAGAAGTAATCTATTATATACTCTTAACTTTTTAATAAAATAAAAAGAGGCAATAAAGTCTCTACTAATTACTACTAGAAATATATATCTCTATCCTAAAGGTAATAAAATAAAAATATATATTTAACTTTTTAAAGTTATTTTAATTAACCTATACTTATATACTTTATGCTTTATGCTAGAAAACCCTTATGTAGTGCAAATTAGACATCTGCATATCACAAGCTTAGTAAGGGTCCTATTGTTTAGTGGTTATGACGTCGGATTTTGATTTCTCTCAAAAAGCCTTCCGAAGACCCCGGTTCGAACCCGGGTAGGACCTCATATTTTTGCTTTTCTACCCTTGACCGAGTCGCTGCACAGCGATTGTCAATGATGGAAAGCCATGTCTTTTTTGCCATTTCTTTTCTTTTCGACCTTTCCCAGCCCTCCTGCTTCCATATGTATGAGAGATCATTGCTCAGTGCCCTTGAAGCATGGTCCGAACCCAGAAGAATTCCCACGTTATGCACCATTCCAATGTCTCTGTCCACCACCCCTGCGACCGATCAGGCCATTCCTACGGCTCCATCGGAGGATAAACGCCCCTGTAGCACCCGGAGACCCCCGTACCATGCCCTTTTCACAAGGAGCTCACCGTTGACATGAATCGACCCAAATTTCTGATCTTTTGTTCTTTGTGTTGTACATTTAAGCTGTGGTGACCTACTTCTGTAATGAATCTAAGCATCCCATGATAATCTTGCCTAATTGCCACCGCTGCCTCCGTCCGAATACCTTCCTCGCCCACGCCAGCGCGCCTTCAGCGTCTCCATCGTCGACCCCCACAGCTTGCATTGAACCCAACATGCTCCCCCGAACTAGCTGCCAGGCAATCATGAACGCCTTGTACGCATACAACGTTATCCACGGAGCCTCGGCGTCTGGTTCAATTGTTGCGTCGAGATAGCGCAAGAACCAGTCGACATGGGGCTGGATTGTCTTGGCAGTGTTGGATTCACACAGAAACTCGCAAGACGGCGCCAGGTAGCTCAGCTGATGAAGCACCGCATCCATGCTTCCTCCCACGATACCCCCGGTATGCGACGGAGACCATATCTGCACCTCAATCATGGCCGACTCCCATGTCGCTTCACACAATGCCGCATGCGCTACGTCTGTCGATTCGGGTTTCGAACGGATAAAAGGACCGAGCGCCAGGAGTGATGACCGGAGAGGCTCGAGTCGTTCTGTGCTGAGCATTCCCGTCATTGTACACCAACCAGAGATTTCTTGTGCGCTCGAGACGAGAAAGTGAGTAATGTTGATGGCGCCGTATGGATCGAATGCTGGGAGAGAGCTGAGATCTGCACCTGACAAGAACCGTCGAACAGCATCCGGATATTGGACCGACGTGCCAGAATTCCCCGCGACCAGTTTCCGATGCGCCCAATCGACCGAGGAAGACGCTGTCCAGTGGTCTTCTGGACACGGTAGTTCGTGCTTGATTTCCAAGTGTGAGAATTGGCGAGGGATCGACAAGAGCTGATACCACAACGTATCAATTTGATGGGCAGCGAACAGTGTCCGCTTATGTGATTCGGTCCTGATGAATTCCCGCCATAACGAGTCGAGGTCCTTGGTCGTCGTTGGTTCCGTCGGTATCGGTTGCGAGAGTCCGCTTGCTCGGGCAAGTGAGATCATCTTGGAGTGCGTCTTGAGAGCGTATGCCGAGTTGTTTCCGCAGAGGTACATCATGGCGTAGATCTCAAGCAGCAAGTATGCCTGGACCATGGAGACATTATGTGTAGGGTCATCAGTCTTGTCCTCATCGGCGAGGACGACGGCACGCGCTCGATGGAAGCACCGTTCGGATAAGCTTACTCCCGATCCCGGTTGACCAACGCAATCTGGGTCTTCGCCGTACTGGTAGGCGATACAGAGCATGCTAAGTAGTAAGTGGTTGGAGATGTGTGCGGCGTCAAAGGTGGGTTGGTGGAGGAAAGGTACGAAGTGGGAGACGTGGGTAAAAAAGAGTTGGCAGCCGTGTGCAATTTGTGAGGTGGAGGGCGACCAATCCTCCTGAGCTTGTGTGATGTCAATTGATCCGTATAGTAACCTCTCGGGACTGCCTTGGTCGAAGCTGAAGCCGAGGATGTTGGTGCCAAATGGAGCAGAGTGTGGGATGGTGGCAGCGTCCATCTGGACATTGCTGGCGTGTTGGAGAAAGTCAGCGCCCAGTAATTGCAGGTCAGCCGAACCTTGGACGATGGAGGTGATGCATGATGAATCGCTGATGGATGTTGGTAATGTCAATGGAGCAGTGACGGTCTGGGTGTGATCGCCTTCGGTGGAGGGTGCGCTGGCAGCGACGGCAAGATTAATTGCCTCTGGGTTCTGGTCATTCTGATCAAGCCATATCTCACTGTCCATCTCCAAATCATCTTGGTGGCTCTGCGCAGGCGAAGCAGACGAGGCCTTGTCGCCTTGAGATCTCCCATCACCACCCTGCGAAGGCGGCGTCGGAGCCTGCAGGTCTCTTTGTCGCTTCCCCTTGGAGCGCTTCTCCAGATGACCCATGTGCTTTCGCTTCATGTGGCGATGACGTAGATCGGGGCGGGAAAAGGTGGCAGAGCAAAGTTCGCAAGGGAGAGAGGCCTCGCTGGGGGAGCGCGTGTGAAGCGCAGCATGACGCTTCAGGTTCTCATGGCGGGTGAAGCGACTGGAGCAGACAAGACATTGGAATGGCTGATAGGAAGATCTCCTCTCGACGGCAGGAGAAGCAGGAGTGACGGAAGCGAGGGCAATATTCCCGGCGTGCGGCGATGCCATTTTTATCGTTGTCTGTTCCAGGTGAAGATGCGGGCGGAGAGAAGACTCGATCGGGTCGGGGTTCGGATTGTACAGGCGCAGGTGACGCTTTCCCTTTCCCCCAGATAATTCGATTCGCTTTCCTTCCCCGCAATCTAAAAGTGGAGCCTTTAAGTTCCAATGACTTATCTGGTGATCCACTCTGGTGGTTCTCCTATCTTTTTCGCGCTTTTTGTCATTCGTTGTTTGGAGAGTTCTTATCACGAGGCACGCTGAGTAATTTTACTATCGATGGGTCTGTTGATAGCGTATCTATGCTGGAACGTGTATCCGTATTCTCTATTCAATTCTCCTCTTGTTTAACATTCGGTCCGATATATATCCCTCAAACCTTTTAACAGTGGTGCTCTTCAGGTCTCCTCAGCGGTGTGGCGAGGTGACCCCGTGGCAACCCCAAACTGGCATCGTTTCTAGTGCCTATCTCCGCACCCGGACCGCTAATCTGTATTCCGTCGGCTCCTCGGCCCATGACTGAGATCATGAATTTGGGCAATTGACTTCACCTTCACAACGTTAAAAGTGGCACATTACGAGTTTGATCCAACACTATTGGCTCTAACTAGAACCTATGTAACAGGAGACCGTCCGAATTTACAAGCTGACATGGTCTAACCAAGAGAAGAGAATTCCTACTACACCAAGCACTCCGGGACCTGTTCCGATACTTATCATTACATCAGTACATCTCGTAGCGCCAGCCGAGCTGAACCATCTCCTCGGTGACGCCACCCTTGACAACCTTGGCAATCTGATCAGGGTCACCTGAATCCAGGCGCTTGTTCTCTCGGAGCACCAACCAGCGGTAAAATGTGATGGTACCGGCAAAGAGAAAGGCGCAGCCCATCAGAGTACCGAATGCGGCGTAGAACTGAGGGGGAGCGTAGTACAGGTATGAAGCCCAGATGTTGGATGTGCCACCGATGGCGTTGACCAGGGCAGAAGCGGCCGCTCGCTTGGTGATAGGTCGTGCAAGATGAAGGTTGATGGTCTTGAAGAGGACGAGCTGAGGACCGACCGAAGCAAAGGGCAGAATCATCATTGAAAAGTAGCGGGCGGGAATGTTGAGAGTCGACATGGGGATGATGTACATGCCGATCGCAATGGCAATACATCCAAGGATGATGGGGTAAGCCGTGTTCTTGCGGTCAGAGTACCACATGAGGACCCAGTAGACACCACCAGCAAGGACGTAAGGAGGCGCGGTGAGGAGTAGACTGACGGTTCGGTTGAATTCGAGAGATGCGACAAGTGTGGGGAAGTAGTTGGCGATGGAACCCTGAGCCTGAGAAAGCATGTTGCAGAGGATGAGGAGCAGGAGCTTGGGGTCCTTAAGAGCGCTTGTGAAGCCCTTGAGGGTGCTCTCCTTTTCAGTACCCTCAGCTGCACCCGCATCAGCCTCGACACGCCAGACAGCGAGATCACGCTCCAGCTGGGAGAGGATTCGGCTGTTGTAGGGGAACTCGGGCATGAAGAAGGCGCAGATGAAACCAATTCCAACTGTGGCAGCACCTTCAATGATGAAAAGCCATTGCCAACCGCGGATGCCATGAGCACCATCAAGCTGGAAAATTCCGGCGGCAAAGAGACCACCGAACGCGTTACCGACTTGCTGAGCAATGTACAGACTGGCAATACGCTTTCCAAGCTCAGTCTTGGTGTACCAAGCGGAAAGGTAGTAGATGGCTCCAGGGAAGAAGACAGCCTCGGAGACACCGAGAATGGCACGGACAGCCAACAGTTGTCCATATGTTTTGACAGCAGCTGTGCAGGCCGAGATGGAACCCCAGATGACAACAGCGCAGCAGATATACAAGCCCGGTCGAGCAATCCTCGAAATGATGAGGTTGCTAGGGATTTGGAAGGGGAGATAACCGACGAAGAGGATCGAGATGGAGGTGGCGAATTGCTCGGTCGTCATGTTGAGGTCCTCGGTGATGCCTTGAAGTTTGGCAGCGGCCAAGTTCTGGCGATCGATGTAGTTGAGGATGTAGAGGATACCGATGATGGGGAGGATGATGAGGTCGATTTTCCGAACGAGCTTCTTGTTCATGGCCGACACTTCAGCTTCGCTGAGGTGAAGGAGGGACTCTGGCATCCGCTGGTATGCGGAGCTGGTGCCCTCCGCATGGGACGAAGCAGGCCGTTTGGCATCCTCCAGAGTTGCGGTAGTCATGATGACAAGTGTAGTTGGGTAAAGATATGTTGAAAAGGTGAAGGATGTTGTGAAAAGGAGTTGTGAGTTGTCGTCGGGCAAGCGTGGTATATATCGATGAACGAGTCAAGAAGATAACGGCTTATCTCGCCCACTAGTCTCCGCGTTATCTTGCCAACTCCAGAGAAAGACGACGAATGATTGAGACTCTTTTACAAAAGGATCTTGATTTGTCGATACCCCATCCCCGATAATGGATCCCCTTTTTAACGCGGGTTGGAATGATAGGAAGCGGTGGGGGAAGAGAAAAGATTCGGAGGAGCCCCAAAAACGACGATCTCTAGCCCCATTCGGCCGTTACCAAAATCCGGGGTCCGGGGTCGGCGGCGCGATAGCGCATTGGCTAGGCTTATCGGGAGGAGGAGCTCATGGCTTGCAGGGAGGCGTTTGTTCCATGGCCTGCAGGGAAGCAACCCTGATCGGCGCTCATCGTGCATCCATCTCGGGGGGGAGCTCCTCCCAGTGGGGCCAAGATAACCTACATCACCGAGAGATGCTGTGCCTGCAACCTATGAATGCCATCTTTATCTAGGTGACGACTTTATCTCGGCGAGTAGAAAAGAGAGGCTTGGAAATCATAAAGAACCCTTGCTTTTCTGAACAGACCATCTCATCATCCCCCCTCCTTATCATCATCAGACCATTTCAAACCACCCAAGAAAAAAAAAAGAAACCAACCAATCATTTCACTCTATTCATCCATCATGACTCAAAAGACTTATCCCACTGCACTCACAACCGAGATCGAGAACCCTCGGTTGAGGTTCCTCAACAAGATCAAGGCGGGTGAATACCCCCTGATGACCTTTGTGGCCATCCCCTCTGTTCGCCAAGCCCAGATCGTTGCCCTCACCGGTCTCGACGGTGTCATTCTCGATTGTGAACATGGTCACATTGGAGATGACTCTATGCACAACTCTGTAGCTGCCATCTCGGCTCTCGGAGTCTCCCCTATCATCCGAATCCGTGGCCCTGCCCACGACATCATCAAGCGCGCTCTTGACACTGGCGCCCACGGCATCATGGTTCCCCAGATCAACAACGCGGAGGAAGCCCGACAGATTGTCCAATCCTCCAAGTTCCCTCCCCAGGGAGTTCGCGGCCAGGGCTCAGCCTTCCCCGCCATCGGTCACGGCCTCACAACCCCTGAGTACATGAAGTCAGCCAACGAGACCATCCTGACCATGATCCAAATCGAGACTCGCGCAGGAGTCGAGAACGTGGATGAGATCTGCGCTGTCCCCGGTGTGGACATGGTCTTTATCGGTCCCAACGACCTGGCACAGTCCCTGCTTGGTTACGTTCCGGCCCGGGGAGACGAGCCCGAGTTCCTGGCTGCTATTGACAAGATCATTGCTGCGGGACGGAGACACGGCAAGTGGGTTGGCCGCATGGTTAACAATGGTACTGCGGCCAAGGAGGCTAGAGAGCGGTATGATACTGTTGCTATTACTGGTGATACCAAGGCTATTCAAAATTGGTACATGGCTGAGTTTGAGATTGCGCGGTCATAGAAGTATTAGATGTTTTGAGGGAAAGGTTTAGATGCATATAGATTGGTGTCAATTTCAATGTTGGTCAATGATTCTAAAGATTATGCCCTGATTAAACGGTGACCGATGTACCCAACTTGACGATTTGTCAGTGTCCATCCTGTAGTCACACCTTGTTCATGCTGTGATAACCCCACGGTGATTGATCCTGCTGATCTCAGCTTCAATCTCCGTACAATCTGCCATGTCCTCGTGATCGGCGCTGCCATTGCCGCTCTCGTTAGGCCCCTCCTCCGTCGGGTTATGCAGCCACGGCTTTCCCCCCGAACCCACCTGGTGTGCTCCTCCAACACTTCTCCGCACCTCCTCCTCCAAGACCACCCGCTAATTATTTATTCGCCCGACTTTTCTAACCGAGATCTGCAGCCTCCTTGTTATCTCAATCCCGCGCTGGAAGAATCATTATCACGCCGACGCCATGTCTACTTATCACATCCGAGAAGTCGATAACCGCTTGCAAGGGCGTCTTGCCCTTGTGACTGGGGCAAGGTGAGTTATCTCAGTCTCCATTGTTTCTGATCAGAGACTGAAAGCATGGCTTGAAGTGGAGGCATCGGTTCAGCTATTGCCCGAGCTCTGGCGGCTGAGGGCTGCGACGTGGTTCTTCATTGCAACTCAAGCTTGGTAGCACGCACCCATCCCTTCATCACGACGGTGATACTATGACGCATACTAACGATTATTATGGTAGCACAAAGTTGAAACCCTCTCAAAAACCCTCCAGTCCACTCACCCCGACCAAATCTTCCCCTGCGTCTCAGCCGACCTCAGCTCTCGCGAACAAACGCGCGGTCTCGTCGATGCCATATTCCAGAACCCTATAGTCTCCTCAAAACATAAAGCTATATCCGTACTCGTTGCCAATGCCGGACTCGGCAAGCGGATTCGAGATGTGCAAGAGATCGAAGAGGATAATTGGGATGAGATGATGGAGGTCAACGCCCGAAGTCAGTTCGTGGTGACAAAGAGCTGTTTGCCTGGGATGAGAGCGCAGTCTTGGGGACGAGTTATTCTCGTGGGGAGTATCGCGAGTAAAGGCGGTGGCATCAATGGGTGTCACTATGCCGCTACAAAGGGGGCGCTCACGTAGGTTGATTTACTCCTCTTGAGATGTGATTTTGCTGACTCGCACCAGCTCCATGGGGTTGAACCTAGCTACCTTGCTCGCTGGTGAAGGAGTGACAGTCAATACTGTAAGTCACCACCTTGTCTCTATTGGTAATTGATGTTAACGAGAGTACAGATTCTCCCTGCAATGATTGGTGCAACAGATATGATCCCAACACCAAAGTCAACGTGAGCACACGCACATCGCTTTTGAATCGTGCACTTACTAAACAATACTCTTGATTAGAACATGGACAAGTGATACCAACCTAGAAGCATTAAAAGCCACGGACCCAGGTCTAGCGATTGCTGCAAGCATCCCAGTCCATCGACTTGGACAGCCTAATGAGGTTGCCAACGTTGCCGTCATGTAAGTTGGAGGCATGTACTCTACCAGTTACGTATACTGATGACTCTTCCAGGATGGCAAAGACGGGATATCTTACCGGACAAGAAATTGTGCTCTCGGGCGGGCTGAAGTAGGACATAATTGCACACTGGGCTTTTACGAAGGACTTCAGTGAAGGGATTTGTGGGATCGGGAGCGTAGAGTCAGGAGGATAGTGATCCTGGTAGACTAATGAACCGCCTAACTACATCCCTTTGAGCCAATTTTTAAATGTGAAAAGACTGAAGACGTTATATATATATTGTAGTATGAACTGCAGACTGTAGACCTATGCGATGGCACGCGCTGCGCCTGTTTGTCGCTCATGATCTCGTCTCTTGATTTGGCTGCAAGGGCGCCCGCTCGACTGAGTTTATAAATCGGAAGGACCTTTCCAAATACCACCTTCCAACTCTGCACCTCTCTCGAAATTGCATCTAATATTATAGAGGAAGGAACCTATCCACGTGATTCTTCTTGCCCCTGTCTCCTCGTGAATTCTCGGTAGTCTTCGATTCCTCCCACGTCACCATCAGCATCCATCGAATTGCACGTCTTGAGCATCCTTCGCACATCAAGTCTTCAGGCCCCATCGATATTCGAGTTAGAAACATCTCCTACGCATCAAGAATCCCGGAGACGAAACGGAAACAGTGACGCTACACCAAGATGTCAGAATCACCAGGACTCAACTCCACTTCACAATACGAATCCTCCTTTCCTTGCGCCAATGTAAACGGAGAGACACCCTGCCCGAATTCTGGTCAAATAGTATGCCCATCTTGCATGCTAGTTGCAGTAAGTTACATCATCTGCGTCTTCTACTTAGGGGGGCTCTAAACAGACATCCAAGTATTGTGGCCTCCCCTGTCAGGTTGCAGACCGGACACATCATGTAGGATATTGCACTCTTCCGTTCGCGAACTCGAAATGGGCCCCATGCTGGACAGCCGAACACCGAGAGCCCACGTTCAGTCGGGAAGGCTACGTGGCGCCCTTTGCGAAACACAAAAACGTCTGGGGCGATGTTCCGGCGTTGGATATCCTGGAGTTGGGCGAGAACGAGGGTGTGGCATACAATGAGGACTTGGCAGTCCTGTTTGCTGGCAAGTATAGCCCCAATCCTCTATGTTAGTTTTGGGACTGATTCACTCAGCATCTGGAGACCTTCGCAACGTCATCAAAACTGTCACATCCCTCCCCTGCAGTTTCCGAAAGCATCTCGCCATCACAATAAACGACAATGACTTCGAAGTCGTGGCAAGAAACATCATCCTACTCCTCACTGCCATGTTCAGTGCCGAGCCTAAAGAAGCAGCCAACCGTATGATTCACATCTGGTATTCTGCCTTTATCGAACAAAGTCATCTCCAATTTCTACATAACGTGGTCCGCCCCAGAATCGAGAAGGTTTGCGGCAAGCTTAGAGGTGAGGATTTTAACCACCTACACTCGGAAACCTTTGCAGACGGACTCTACTCCCGGGTCAATATCGTGCTGCCCAAACACGCATGGTTTGCGCTTCTTGTGTACCTCGAGGTGCCAGAGGGCCTTAGTCCTGACCAAGCTCGACTAGTTCGGACTGCTGCTACCTTACCAGTCCCCGACCACTTGGACTACTTGGAAAACAATTACTATCCATTGCTCCCAGCACAACGCATCTGCTAGCATCGATTCCGTTTGGATGGTATCATGTTGCCCTTTGGGGCATCCAGGAAGCCATATGACACACCCAATCCGTTAGTGCAACACCCTTCGTTCTCCCAGCATGATACTGATATGACCAATGATACTAGGACCCTGTTTCATGGTGCCCAATGGATGTATACAGGTGACTTTCAGCCTATCCACGGATGGGATCTTGGTGAGGTCACCAAGGTGTCGTCTGGGATAGCTTCTTTAGACCACTTTGGGAAGCTCTTCTACTATCTTCAGGAGCTCTTTGTCAAGTTTTGCAGAGATTTGAGGTCGAGAAGCATATCGTTTCGCTTCTACCATCAGGACATTCAGTGCTTGGCCGGGAATCTAGAAGCCCGGTTCTTTGCAAGGATCGAGGTATGTCATCGACTGGACCATGGAAGATTGCAATGTCTTATCTCAGTTGACACTGAATAGTTATCCAACCTCTCAGAACAACCCCACATGATCCCTCGCCTTTTATCGAGATGCCTTATCCCCCTGTTGCAAGGTCAAACGACGAATACTTGCGCCACACTCATCATGCTGTTCACAAAAGCTGTCTGGGCTGAGATGAATACACGCCGCGGAATTCCGGCCATGGCACAATCCGCACCCACAATGATGCCCTTAATACCTCGAGTGGTGATGCCACCGGATAATCAGGATCCGAAAGTGTTCGAGATTCTTGAAGCGATGGGACTCATCACCGACGTTGACGATTTATTCGACAAGTGAGGTTTAGTTGCCAAGAGCTGGAGATGATGATGGTTCTAACGCGTTTCTTAGGTATTTGGATGCCAACCAAGGGCATCACATGAATCGTGATAGCATGGCTGTCAAGGAGAAACATACGATTGTCAAGAAGTGGCCCTGGAGGCCCAAGCTCATGCCAGGGCAGCAAAGCTCCCTTGAGGAGTTGGCAATTATGCTGAGTTCTACATGTCTAAGTTTGGCAAGATATGTGGAGTACAAGTCTCTCTTATCCTGAAAACCCCAGCCAACTTATCAGTATCTCTTTGTTACTTTCTGGGAACACTTCTTTATGTTGACGGAACGGCTTTGAGGAGGACTAAACCGGTTGTCTCTAGACAAATAGATTGAAATCATGTGGCTTGCTTTGAATACCCTCAGTGATGGTGCTATAATCTCCCAGCACAAAGTTTTCTCACAGGCGTTTTCCCTTTGATGACTCGAATCTGGATCAACAATATGTGGTAATGCGAGGAAAACTGAGTAATCGCTGTAGCTGTTTCGTTGTTCCACCCGGAAATTCCGTCTCATACGGACAGAGTGTCTATCACAAATGTCCAAACTTGAAGAATTTTACCAAGTCCGTAGCGATATCTGCCTCGTGAGAATCCTTTGCTTACAGCTTCCACTTCCACTTCCTCTTGCCGTCGGTTCCAACCATGGCCTCCAGTCTCACCCAAAGCACAGCAACAGTAGCTGCACACATGAGTGTCCCAACCAATATTGACATTTGCTCGTATGCCTTGGGCCCAATGTTGGTGCTTGAAGTCCGGATGAGGACACCACCTACAGGGGTACCGATCATGGTGGCCATCCCACGAACCATGTACAGCACACCGTTGACAGAGGCAAAGTTTTGCGGACCAAAGAGCTCTACGAGGCTGGCGGGGAAGAGGGAGATATAAGCGCTGGCGAAAATACCGTAGAAGATGGTGAATGTAATGAAGAGGTTTTGCGAGCTGGAGGCTTGGCCATGTAATGTTGAGGGCAACCAAAAGCCTAAGGTGACTACGGCACTCAGAAGGGTTGTCATGAAGAGTGAATTGAGGCGTCCGATACGATCGGCTGCATGGCCGATAACGATCTTTCCAACGGCGTTGCATGCGTTGCTAATTGCGATAAAGTTTGCACCTGCTGTAGTGCTGTATCCAAGAGTTGCAGCGTAGGATGCAAAGAAAAAGACTGGCGTGTAGTATGCGGCTGCTTGAAAGATGGCGCTGAGGGCCTGGGCTAGGAATCTTTGGGACTTTGCGACTCGGAGATCGACAAGAGGAACGTTGAAGATGCCATCGGCTCGGCTGACGCGGGCTGCATTGACGACTCGAAGTTGAGCTCTGGTTCTAGGTTCCCAGGCCATGGCGGAGCTTGCGGCTGTGACGAGGAAGAATGAGACACCGCCCGTAAGGCGGAGGGTGTTTCGGAAACCGATTTGATCGTTGCATGCCTTGAGAGCCGGTGCCCAAACCAGACCGCCCACACCTGTACCGGAGAGAATGATTCCCATTGCCAAGCCTCGATGCGTCGTGAACCAAGTTGGGGCAACTGTCACAGCTGTCATGTATGATGAGCAGGTACCAAAGCCAAGAAGCAATCCTTGACTGAGCGTAAAGTGCCAGAGGCTGGTACCAAAACTGGCGATGATGAGGGATAATCCGAAGATGATGCCACCGACAAACGACACCCTGTGGGGAGAGAAGCGCTTTGCCCATGCTACGATGAATGGTGCCCCCATTGTCATGAGCGATATCGAGAGCGTGCCGATCAAGTCGATTTGTGCGGGCGAGGCCCCCGTGAAAGGTGTGTTGGGCTTCAGAGCCATTGCTTCGTACAAGGCTTGATAGACGCCAAAGGCAAAGTTGAGACCGCAACAGGTGAATACTATCGTGAAGGAGGAGATGACCATGATGATTGACTTCCTATTGAGGTGTTAAATCTTGGGGACACTTGACTGTATGGATTGAGTCACATACCACTTGGGAATGTCAAATTCGTTCGCCGAGACGACATGGTCAGAGTTGGAGGGTGCTTGATCTAGGTTCTCTTCGAGTCTTGAATTGAGGGATTGTGCATCATTTGATGCCAACACTCTGGAAGAAGCCATCGTCGAGACAGCTGATTGATTCATTGAGATGATGTGGAGGATGGAAGTGCTTCTTCGGAGTTTGCAATTAAATCCCCGAGTGTGGGGGAGGCCGGGCTCAACGGGAATACCGGATCGGACAAGGATGATTCATAGTTTATGCCGAAAAAGGGCGCGGAAGACAACATAACATGAATGGGCTTGCAGGAACGAGAATGTTGTTTTGCATTGTTGTGACTCATCATGTCGGCGGTCAAACGGCCCTGGTTGATGTCAATCTCAATGGCATAGCTTATTAGACACTGATTGAGTAGGGTGTGAGAAGAATGCGTGCATTTGAGTCCTGCGTGATGTGCTGCTCATCACCGGCTGAAAAATGCGGTTTCTCGTCATCACGCAGCACACATCTATGAGCAAGGTGCATGCTCTAGAAAGTGCATCATTCATACAGCTTTCAACACTGTAGTCTATTAACCTTGATCCCATACCAAGTCAGAACATCGATGCGTCTCTTGGCCTTGTTGGAGATGCTTTAATCGACGATTCGCTACCGACATTCTCCAGTAGGATGACTGGCTTGACGCCCTCTACGACGACAGATGGAAAAGTCATAAGTGTGTCTCGCCTAAGCGGAAACATCATGCCTTTCAGTCCTCGGGTTATACGAGATTTCTACACATGACTACCAAAAGCTACGAAAGGATGAGCTCCGTCGATTGGCAAAGACCGGTGACTTTTTTATTTATAGATGTTATCAAGTCACAGTTCGGACCTGGGAACAACCTATCAAGTCCAAGTCCGAGACAGAGGCCGTTGGAAGATTCAACATACTACCCTTACCGGAACGTCTTAGACATTGCGAGATTCTCCTACTTTGTAGCACTATTCGCAAACTTTATTTCGCTCGGTTTCGACTTTTCGATATTCCTGGATGAGGCAAGCGTGTCTCCCTTTGTCGGCCGTTCTGATCTCAACGATACCGGCATCCCATCAAGCCTTCGACCGGTGGCATCGCAGCGTTGGTCTCTCATCACCCTTTGTGTTGGGGATCAACGAATCAGAACGGTAGCGACGGAATGCCCTGGGATAGTCAAAGCTGGGAAGCCAAAGGCTGGTTTCTGCGAAAATGGTGGTGGCTCGTAGGCGACTAGGATGGAGAGCTCTGGTAATCGTCCACGTGGTGGGCGTTACAAAGGGGAGGAAAGATATCGACGCGGGAGAGGAACACCGAAGGTAAGGATATCGCCGTGGGGGTCTAACGTGGGTAGTACACCTTGATGTCGGTGAAGCTTCCCACTGACCACGGTGTTTTGGCGGGCCATCGGAAGGAATTAGTCTGGCCAACTAATTCATTTACTTACTTATCAAACGTTTTTTCACGTGTCATTGCTTGAGTAGAACCAACGTCGCGCGACGGTTATCCCGGCTAAGGAGCCGCATTAACATGAGACCACTCTCGAGCCATGTGGTGTAGACCCACGGTCAAAATCCGGGGTTCGCTCGAAAAGCATCAATTGTCAAACGCGGGGAAGATTAGTCTAAAGATGCATTGTAACATTCAGAGGGTTGTAGAATTCCTTCTGGTGGTTGCTTCTTCTGCGCTGGGGTTGGGCGAGGCGAGAATATCCCGGAAGCCCGAGGCGTGGTTCCATGGTCACGCACGCACGGTATTGCGACACGAGGGCGAGGTTGTTGGGCATTGACTCAAGGGATTGACGTGAGGCTGGAAGATGTCCATGTCATGATCGAATGAGCCTGTATGTTAAGAGATGATCTGATTTGTTGAGAGCGTGCGGCAATGCAAGATGACTTCCCTTTCGGATCACCTCCATTGCTCGCCACTGACCACTCCCGGAGTCGCCCGACCGGGGTCTGAACATGGACTCGTCACGGTACTCGACGGTGATCATCATGCCACCGGCAGTCGTACTGTAAGAAACGTTCGATATTAGGACAGCCGAGGTGTCGAATCATGAAATTGAAGCATTTGGGAACCTAATTATATAATACCAACCGTTTCCCTCAGTTTTTTGAGATCATCATCAAGCAACAATTCAATTGCAAGTCATCAAAAGTATACAAGGCCACCATTGCCTGTAATCACCACTAAAACAATCTCAACACTCACAATCATCCCAATGCTCCCTATTGGCAACGCCACTGCTCCGGTCGGTACCAAGTAAGATTCCCCATCTCAATATTCCAGCATCACAAGTACTGACCACTCACTCCTAGGGTCCTGCCCGTCGTTCTGGCCGTCGGAGGCGCCACAGTAGCTGGCGGCCTCGCCCGATCCCAGCAGCGAATAAACCAATTCAACCAGGCGCAAAACAAGACACTCGCCGCGCCTGATGCCAAGTTTGTCAACGTTGTTCTCGAGTCGATATTTGCATAAGCGTGGAAAAGGAAAAGGGGAAATTGCGCTCGTGAATGAGTGCGGCGGGTACGATATGGATTGTGTACGACTTGGGGTTGAGCGACAGTTTGGATGCATGCTTTTAAATATGCCTTTACGAATGATATTTTATGAACTCGTCTTGATATATTATCTGTCATCATCTTTGATAATCACCTCGCGTAGTACTGTATGTCGTCGTTAGTCTTGACGTCACAGGCTTCAGCCCAGCCAAAGGTGATCTTGACCCCAGGATTGCATTGCCAGTAACTTGACAGCATTGTCTTTCGACGTAATGGGTAGATTTCGCCTGGAGGGCCAGGTATATGAGACTCCAAAATCTCGTCCCAACATGACTGTTTCTCCCATCAAACCATTGCATCTGGAACAAATGTGGCGTCTGATGCCTTCTGGAACAGGGCCGAATGTCTAAGATTACGTAGCTCAAGATTGTTGGGGTCAAGGGAGATGATTAACCAAGCATTTCTTGCCATGTCCTGGTCATTGCATCCGGACAAGACCACATTCTATCGTTAAGCAAAAGCTCACAACAATGAGACTCGATATCGTATTGGCATTGACTTGTGGCACATTTTTCGCGTCTGCATATCCTCGCCCACGTCAACCCTTTTCGCGATTGATCGTGTTCGGCGACAGCTTTAGCGACAATGGCAATGGTGCGTGGATCGCTAGCAACGGAACGTGGCCTGTAGATCCGGCCTACTTCAATCACTCCTTCTCGTAGGTTAAGCTTCCCAATCTTATTCCCACCATTCTGACTGTATAGGAACGGTCCGAAATGGAATGACATGGTCGCCCAAGCTCTAGATCTTGAGCTCATCAACCTTGCTACTGGAGGCGCTACCACGGACAACGACTTTGTAGCCGGCGGCACCGGAGCCAGTTCATCAATCCCCGTTCCTTCTGTAGATGATCAAATCACCGCGCTCTTGTCGCGGGATACACCGAGGGTAAACGATATCTATGTCCTTTGGATCGGGGCCAACGATATCCTCTTCAACACCAGCATCACGGGCACACAGGTCACCAGTCTCATCTCAAAACATGTGAATCGACTATATCGTGCGGGAATAAAGAATCTTATCTTGGCAAACTACAATAATGCCACGACATTCCCGGCGACATACAACTCGTCTGATTACAACACTCCCAGGGTACAGGCATTTGTCGGCGACTTGACCATCGGACTGAAGGACATTGCCGCTGGTTACTCGGCCTTCTTCCAAACAGCCTTTATTGACGTAGGGGCTTTATTCCTGGATATAATGGAGCGACCGACGAAATACGGCATTGACCAGAAATACGTCGATCCGCCAACAGCATGCTTAACGGGTGTATACACGAGCGAAGGGGTGCCACGGCATTTGTGCAGTGATCCCGAGCGTCATCTGTTCTTTGACTCGTATCATCCTGTCAAAGAAGTACATGGGATTATGGCGGAAATGTTTATCAAGACAATTCAAGGCTTTAGTCGTGGACGTTGAGACTTTGGCGCTGTCGCGTTAGCACGTAGTAGATGGGATAAGCAGCTGAGGCGGGTGGTGGATGTATGTGGTGGACAGGATTTTTGGTATTTTTATTATAAAAGAAGAGACATGTTTATAGGCATGAATTCAACCTCACAAAACTTTTATCCTTTCCAATCACTCAATCTGCATCACCACGACCAGACTTCTACACCATGGCATCTTTTAGCTTCCACACCACCTCTGACGAGGCCAGCAAGGCTCTCAAGGAAAACATGACCGGCAAGACAAGTAAAAGAAAGCCAAACTGTTCATCGCTTTTCTATGTACTAATGAGGCACAGTCGTCATTCCGGGCGTCAGTCCAGGATCCCTTGGTGCAGACGCAGCCCGGGCTATCCTGGCGAGCCAGACAGAGTCGAAGTTGCACGAAGTCATCAAGTCTATTGATATTCCTGCAGGATCTTCTGTTTATCCCTTGGTTCTGGATCCTGCCTTGAATGAGGCAGTTCGCGAGGCTGCTGAGGAGCTTTCGACACATATGGATGTTATCGATGCCATGATGTTGCACTGCAGGCGTTATGGCTTTGCCGTCGTACCAAAAGTCCAAGGATGGTATCGAGATGCAGTTTACGGTCAACTATCTTGGGCACTTTTTGTTGGTCAATCTCTTGGTTGACAAGCTCCTTGCTGGGACGCTATGGGGCATCAGTGAAAAGCTGGTCAAGTAACTAGTTATGGCTCAAGAGATGGATGTGATTGAAGTTGGAAGAGGCATGTTTCGAGTTGATGATGATAACGAAACACAATTGGTTCATCACAGTGGACTATCAGTTATCCCGATGCCGGCTGCTGCCTGCTTACACCGCATCTCGGCACGAAAACATGCATGCTGACGCTTCTTCGTTTGAATTATTTCTTACTGTGAATGTGAAAATGATGCAGTGTCTTCTTTCTATTCAAGATGGCTCTCTGCGGCTTGAGGTACCTCAGCGAGAGCGCCAAACTCAAGATCCATCAGCCCGAGAATGGATGAGGTCTCATCTTGATGACATTTGTCTCAAATCATTTCACCAATCCCCACAGCTACAACCGCATCACCGCAGTCATGGAAACTTTGAGAGGATTCCAAAGAAGCTCAGAGCACAGAATCGTCTAGTGAACAAGGACGGGGTCATGGCTATTACAAACCCTCGAAGCTGGTATAATCAGTTGACGGGAAAACGACTCACAATCGACGTGCAAGCTCAGGATCAGGACTTTAGGAGCCCATTCTTCAAGTTGCCTATCGAGCTACGACTTTGCATCTATCGTTATCTGCTCATTACCGAAGGCCTCGGAGTTCTTTGTCCAGACCCGAATGGATTCCGTATTCTGCCCCGAGAATATTACGATGGTGCCTTTCAGCTACACCCCCAAATCCTCGCCACCTGTCGTCAGATCAACCAAGAAGGCTCTTCGGTGTTGTACTCGGAGAATGTGTTTCGACGAGAATTCCTGTGGAGACGTATATGGACGGGTTCTGGACGCAAGCCTTTCCCGCGCTGGGATAGCTCTCCGCTCAAAGATGCCAATCTGCACTATATCTCGCGGATTCGTATCTTTCGAACCTACGATGGATGGTTCCGCGACGGAAACCTCAAAGTCTTGTATGACTTTCCAAACCTGAGGGAGTTGCAGGTGCACATCGACGATAACGATATCTGGGGTGATCTCGACCCCGATGGTCACTGGAAGGATAGCATGAGGGCAATCAACCGTGACCGCCCCGATCTAGCCTGCATCAAAACCCAAGTCCGGCTTGATTTTGATCGACGTTATCGTGCTTGGTGTGATCGTTGCGCGAGGAAGCCTCTTGATTTCAGTCTGCATAGGATCAAGAAGGATGAACTTGAGAAGTGGATTCGAAGTGAGGGTTTGTTTGCTGGTCGGGAGTTGGTTTGGTCTTTTACTACGCAGACTTCTGATTATTGCGGACCGTCTTGCATAGTTGCACTGGTTGTTGGTGATAGCCGCGGGAAAGGAGATACTATTGAGTGTCGTATTGAATCTGAGAGAGGTACTGAGTATTCGATAGAGCCAGCGCACATTGATAAGGAGGTCTAGGCTTGGGGAGATACAGATCATTTTGAACATTTACATATGCAATAAACACACCGCGATCGATCAGACAAGCACAACTCGGTGAATCTTGACCATGCTGAATATTGGCGGTACATGCCGAGATGCCTCGGAAACCATCATTTAAACTTTCGAGGCACAAATTAGTGGCGCCTCGTGCCGTGTTCTGGCGTCTAGCACCAGTACATGTACGCGAATAATATCGAGGATGGTGTCGGTGAGATAGGTATATTGACTTTTTTGAAAAATACGGTGTGGAAACTATTGCTTGCCAAATTCACCGCCGGGCCTGGACGATACCTTAATCGGTCATTAGGCATGACTCGTGGTTGTGGTTGACGTCGTTCTGACGCGATCAAAGCGTTCTCCTTGACGAATTGGGGACTAACATCGGCCTTGCGCCATATCAGATTGTTGCAATGGAAGGCCTCAAAACGGATATTCTATATAGGGCACTCATTCGCTGTGTCTCTCCAAGGACTGTCGATTAACTCCAGCGTCTTGGGTCATACTCTACTATTCCCTCCGCTGAATGAAATCATGGCCATGAACTACAGACCTATCAAGCCTGCTCCCCTGATGGATGGGAGTCATCGAGTCGACAAATCAACCAGATCAGCACCAAAGAGACCGCCAACAACCAAGACGGCTTGCTGGGGATGTCGCAAGCGAAAAGCCAAGGTATGTCACCCACAAGACTATTTCGGAGAGCCCAACGAGCTCATATCGTGGCTCAGTGCGACGGACAGCGACCAGCATGTGCAAACTGCATAAAGTCAACCAGAGAATGCGTCTACGACGCCAAGATGAACGATTCAAATACGCGAGCACTTCAACTCGCCAACCAAGAGCTTCGTGAGCAGCTGGATGCTTCGAATCTGCTTCTCAGACAGCTAGCGTCCGGTGCTCCAGAAGTCCGAGGTCCCATTCTCGACTTTTTAGCAGGCAACAAGCAGCCTCAGGAGATCATTCGAGCCTTGAGAATAGACAATAGCCTTGGACTTCGGCCCAAGTCTTCGCAAAGACATCAAGGTACGTGACGCTTGTTTCAAGTTCATCCCTTGCTTTCCCACCATTTACAAAGGTTCTCACACCAACTTGCAAGACAAGATCGTTTATCCATTGCTGGACTCACAGACTCCGGACTCGATGAGTCGCTACACGGTGGGAAGTGAGAATGATTATGTGCCATTTTCCCTGCCGACCCCGGCCAACTCGGTTACTGATCCAACCGCCTTACCCGCATTTGGTCAGCCCTCAACGCCTTCTAGAGCGGATTCTTGGGAGATTCCGGTTTCCAATATTTTGGATAACTCTCCTGTAAGAAGTCTGTCTTGGTTGGTTCCTTGATGCCTGTTAACGTTAGCAGATGCTACTGGGAGGATCCTCATCTCTTGAAGCTGTGGCATCCAGCCTTCCTCTTCCCGGGAACACCCTAGCTGGCCATTCGTACTTACAGAGCTCTGCCCTTGTCCCAGAATCATCTCAAATCAAACGAGAGACTCTCTTATTTTTATTGCCATTATTTAATCGCCTGGACTACCTCCTAGGTGCTCCTATAGACGATTACGATTCGAAAGTGGACCCTCTTGGAGACAAAGACTCAACAACTCGTTTTGCTCCATCCATAAGAGTTCATTCAGGGGCAACACCTTTTGAATGTCTTGGTTCTCATCCTTCTTACCCATATTATATCATTGACCAGTTGGCTGGAGTCGGCGAACGGAGACTACCTGTACAAGCTGGTCAAAGTCTAGCCTCCTTTCTCAGAGTTCACTCCAACTTTGGAAACTCTTTTGGCAATCTTCCACTCTCCAGCAGTATCAGAGCCAACAACTACCCTGAGGACATTCAGGATACTCAACTCAGAAACTTCACAGTACCTATATGGGCTGTGACGACACTGAACACACTACCTGACCCAGGTGGTCTGAGAGAAGCGTTTACCAGTGTGTACAATGAGGCGACTAGGTTACTTCGAGCAGGTACCTCCCCCGAAAAGGTCATCGGGACGCATCCAGAGATAGCAGCATTATTCGATCAAGAAGTATTTGACAAGTCAACTCTGCTCTCAAAATGGGCCGCACAGATGGTGCATAGCGTCAAGCTCAAAGGTACCCAGTCATGGGAGTCGCAGCCCAAGATCTAAAAGCTTACGAGATTTCAGGATATGAATTTACCTGTTTTGCGTCCATGTATGTCTTCTGGTACCTGATGCGGTGGATGGTCAGTCCATCTCCTGAGACATACGCCGCCATGCCAGAATGGATCAGACCAACGTGAGTACTGGTAGCCAAAATCACTAGATGACGCTGACTTGCCCAGCCCCAATCAGCTTTTTATACCTCATATCAACATGATCGATTTTGCCATCTGGCCAGCCTTCCGTGAGCTTGTGGTTCAGCTACCGTCCATGCAAGAGCATATGGAGTGGCTCATCGACTTGTCCAACTCTATTCAGTGCGAATGGCCATATGAGCTCGATCAGGCGCTATACAAAGATGAAACGACAGGAACCATTGATCTCGTTGACTTGGCCAAGGTATGGTACTCTTCAGAATGGGCCTGAACTACGATGCTGACTAGAAAATAGCAACATGTGTGGACTCTAGGGTGCTGGTCTGTAGGACCAACGTTCCGTAATTACTTATTGAACGCTGATAACTATGTAAATATTAGAGTTGAAGACCTGGAAATTGGCTCATCCACAGGATGCAGTGGCCGCACTGAACTGGGGCGACAGGCGTGAAAGGGTGTCATGGATCAACTTGACAGAAGAGGGTATAAACTTTGGTAAGTTTTGAGCTTTAGGTAGCTCAAACGCCTTTTAATTGCACATGTATACTTTTCTTCTATCCTCTCCAAGATGTGTCCAACTGTCCCTACACAAACTGCTCATGACGTGGCGACAATCATGCTTGGAGGCTGCGCAAGCTTTTGACAGAACGGACTCCGCTTCCGGAGAGCCTCTCCGTACCGGATAAAAACAAACGGGATAAATGCTAGTACCAAAGTGATAAAGGCAAGCAGTGAGCATGCCCACTGGACCCCGAGTTTATCGTACATCTGGGGTGCCGCTAGGGGTAAGCAGACGGCGGTTATGGACCGCAACGTGCTGGCAGACGCTTGGGCAGAGGCAGAGAATTGTCTGTAGGCGTCGGTGATGTAGTTAAGCAGAGCCATGAAGATTACTAGGTAGCCAGTTCCGAAGAATAGGCCTGAGACTGCTGGTACTGCTGGGTGAATGTTCGGGTAGGCTGTCCATCCCAGCCAGAAAAGAGATATGACGATCCTAGACAATGTCAATGTTTGTTTTGATAGAGCAGAATACAACTGGTGTTACTCACAATGGACCACCGGCACAGGCAAGAGGTAGTCGGCGATACTCAATCTTTGCGGCCCAAGGCGCATCCGCTTTCATGGCCGAAGAGTGGTACGCGCTGTAGCAGAGGAAGACCACCAGAGCGAGAACAGAGCCAGCAGTCACTATCATCTTGTCAATATTTTCCGTAGTGTTTCGCTTGAAGGTTTGATCAGCTCACCTGGTAAGAAAGTTAAACCGACTTCACCATACGACAACCCATACACCCCTACCACTGGTCAGCAAGTTATACACCATATACCAGAGGACGACAAACCCTGGAAGATTATTGGGTATGCTTGAAAGAAGAGATACAGCGTAGAATAGATCAAGGCCAGGTAAAGGGCCGAAAAAAGGACGACTGGTTCCCTGGTAATCATGACAAAGGGCCTCGAAAAGATGGTTCCAAGCTCTTGAAGAAGCTGGTACTTTTTCTTTTCCGGGCACGGCAACTCCAGTGAGATGTCGTCGCCATTCTTTCTGGCATACTTTTTCTTGAGAACGGGGACGTATGTCTCAGGGAGAAATACCACGAGCGGGAGGCAGACGGCGGCAATAGCGAGTCCAATCCAGAAGGTCAATCTCCAAGACACTCTAGTTGCGTATCCTGATATTATAGGTCCAAACGGCGGTGTCATCGAGGTGGCACACATGAAGTAGGCCATCGACCTGCCTCTGGGTTCGGGACGATCGTATATATCGGCAAAAAGGGGCCCGACCACAGCATTGGGAGCTGCTGCAGCTATACCGCAAAGCAGGCGGAACAGCAACAGCGTCCCATAGCTAGGGCTTACGGCACAGCAGAGCGTAAAGATCATGTACCCGGCGTACGTGCCTATAAGCACGAGACGGCGCCCGACATGTTCGCTCAGGGGTCCAAAGATGAGGGGTCCAATTGCAAAACCAAGCATGTAGATCGAGTTGAGAAGGACAAGCTGCAACGGCGCAGTGACTGAAAACTCTTTGGCAATATCGCTTGCGGCTCCGGAGGGTAACGAGGAGCCGAGGGCGCTGTTGACGATGATAGCAACGCCTGCTGCGACGACTCGGGCTTTTTTCACCTATAGTCCCTTGTTAGATATCAGTATAAAGAGATTTATCAGTGAGTTTTCTCACATTGGAAAAGTTGACAGGGTTCTTATGGTCTGGGAGGTTGACAGCCTCGTAAGGGTCTTTCCAGAGGCTCGCTCCCGGCGTCGACGCCATTTCAACAGCCATTCTCTAGATGGACAAGAACTGCAATGATTAGAGGGCCGCAAATAAATCCTAAAGTAACTCAGAAAGTAAAAAATGAAATGGGATCCGATGTCAATGAAATCTCGTTCCGCTGATAGGCCCTCTTTCGCCTGCAGCTCACGCCCTACGCCCCACGGATGACATTTCCCATCTCACGCCTGAATGACATGCCCGATCCCGGCCTTGGCAACGCTGACTTGGTTGATGTTCTTGGGCGTTTAGAAAGATCGTTGTTACCATTGAAGACTGTCCCATTAATTTGTTACACCAAGAGCCTTTTTATGCAGTCCAGAGAGGTTGTTAATCTAGGGGGGGGGGGGTTGTTTTTCGTAAAGACAGCTTCTCAGAACCTGGAGCATAAGGCGCAATAGTTTAACAACACTGATCTCACCAAAATATCCTCATTAAATAATATTACGTGAAAGAGCAGTGGATATTGTCATTGATACAGAAACATTTTATTTGAAGCTCTTCTTATCATCGATATTATCTCAAGCCTCTTCCACAATGTAACCCCAGCTGTTCTCCTCCTTGCCATACATAATGTCCGACATTCGCTCCCTGAGCAACGAAACATGTCGTGTCGAGCCCGTGCCTATCTCGATAGTCTGCCCATTATACATAACCTCACTAACCTCCTGTATCCAAAAAGCGGTGCCAACCACAAAAGCACCGATCAGTCGGCCCTCACGAGCAGCACTTTCCACCTCAGCCATGGTGATAACTTTCTCGATAACTTCGCACCCCATGTCCTCCTCTGCTTTTCCGGGGGCAAACATCTCGCGGCTAAGTTCGATGATGCTTCGTCTTGTGTTACCCGCCAGGATGAGGTTGTTTTCGTCTAGTGGGGAAGTGACCATCTCGGCGGTGCCAGAAGTCGTCTTCCACATGATGAAGATGTTGGTAGAACCAGCTTCGGTGATTTGACGATCAGGTCCGTAGAGCCAAAGAACTTGATCATAGCCTTGCTTCTTTGCAAGAGCATGCTCAACGAGAGCTGATCCATAGTTGCCTCCAACCTTGGCAGCTCCGGTACCTCCAGGCCACGCCCTGACTGCTGATTCACTGCTGGCGAGTAGTCGGGTTCCAGGCGCAGCACCTCCATTCAGAGCGGCAGGCGTGGGAGGCGGCCAGTACACCATAAAGATGTACAGTGCGGCCTCGTCCGGAACCTTGAAACCTAAGCTCGAATCCGTTCCGATCATGGTCGGTCTCAGGTAAAGTGCAGACCCAGGCTTGTCCTTGGGAAGCCATTTAGGTGCTTCAAGAAGACACAGCTTACGGATAAGCTTGAGAAGCTCTTCGGGGTCGAAACCAGGTAAAGAGATACGAGTCGCTGATTTAAGCATGCGCTCGCAGTTGTACAGAGGACGGAAGAGACGAAGACGACCGTCATAGCCACGAAACAACTTCATGCCCTCGAAGCATTGTGTTGCATACTGCAGGGCGCTGGCGGAGGGCATCAGAGGTACTGGACCGTAGGGGACGACTTGAGGATTGGCCCAGCCTTGGTGAGCGGTCCAGGTGGCCACGACCATGCGATCCGTCGAGACCTTCAGACTCGCCAGTTCTGGGCTGTCGACATCTGGAACGGGTTTGGGGGTGTCATGTGCCTTGATCTCGAGCTTGGAAGCGTCCAAAGGCGCAAGAGGGGATTGAGCTACCATGATTGCGACTTGATCGGCAAAAGCTGTCGAGGGAAATTTACTCGGCAAGTGGATGGAACAACCACCGGCTAATGGCAGAACGAGGCTCAGTAAAATAGCAGAAAAGACTCTCCGTTTCATGATACCGCTTGCGCGAAATGTGCAGATAGTCAGGGCGTAGGGCGTAGGGCGGCTCTCCAGTTGACAACGGCTCTGTTATCGCTACACATTTTGACAGCATCTCCGTATCTTGCCATGACATTTGTTAATTCCTGTGGAACTTGACAACACTTTGACATCAGCAACCAAGTTAAGAAGGGCGTGCATGATGTGCAAATGTCATAGCATCCCCACAACACGTCGATATAAAGGCGTGGGGCGTAGGGCGTGCTGAAGAGCGAACATCGGCTTTAAGCTCAGTTTCTCCAACCGACCTTGGACTCGGTTTAGGCGGGTCGTGGGTGACCTTTAGACATCAGAAAGACTGGAACATAGGGAACTTTGAAGTTTTTGCAATGTTCTAGCTCTCACGAACGCCGTCACTTGCTAACCCCGAACCATGTCTCCCCCTGATACGGACATGTCCGTCTTGATTTATGGAACTGGTAGTATCGGAGCCATTCTCGCCTACTTACTTTCCAAGAGTATCTCTGAGAAGAACATTTACGCTGTTTGCCGTTCCAATTATGACGCCGCCAAGGAACATGGCTTCACCATCGACTCGGATCTATGGGGAGCTGGCCTATCTGTACGCCCGTGTATCGTACACTCGGTTCAAGAAGCTATCGAATCATCACCTCAGCCTTTCAGATGGCTCCTCGTTACTACAAAGGCTACTATCGATTGTCCCGAGGCCGAGGCCATCAAGCCAGCCGTTTCACCCAACACAACAATCGTCATCCTACAAAATGGCATCGCTATTGAAGAGCCATTCCGAGCTGTATTCCCTCAGGCACCTATTCTTAGCGGTGTTCTGTACACGCCCGTCAGCCAGGCAGGGCCTACAACCTTCACACATGGGACTCTAGATGAAGTGTATCTGGGAACATTTCCAGCCGACGCACCTATCCATCATGTGAAGGCTTGCGCCAAATTCACTTGCCTTTTGAGCACAGGAGGAGCAAAGGCCCACCACGTCAAAGACATCCAGATAGAAAGATGGAAGAAACTCCTCATAAACGGTTCCGAGAATCCAATCTGTGCACTATGCCGTCTTCGAGACGCAGAGTTCTTCCAGAGCTCAGATGGAGCGACGGCCTTTATGAGAGATGTCATGTCAGAGATTGCGGCGACTGCGAGAGCTGCTGGATACCCTGAAATCGATGAGGGTGTGGTTAAGGAGCAGCTGAAACTGTTGACGATAAGACCGTTACCTGGAGTTATGCCTAGTATGATGGCTGACGCTCTTGCGGGGCGGCAGATGGAGGTGGATGTCATTTTGGGGAACACGGTCAGAATTGCTCAGGAGCATCGGGTGGATACTCCTCTTCTTAAGGCATTGCTGGCTCTGGGTACTGCTCTCAACAAAAGTATTGCAGCTGAAGCGAGATAGATGATGCATATTGAGGGGGATCACGGCAAGCAAAGTCTGTTAGAGAGCTACAGGATTACAGTATGTGTAATCAAGTTTCAACATGCATCTATTCATCCGGAGACTGTCTCCAAGGCCCAGGGAATAGTAACTCCCTCAAACATGGTTTTGCTCCCCCCTATTCTTATAATCCAAGCAGATCCAACCCTACTTCCTCAGCAGCAACCACTCGGCATTCGTCTCCGCCACAGTGTCTCTACCACCTCGTAACTCTCGGTTGGTACACTGAATCACCACCCGCTTATAAGTCGTCAGATTAGGAGTCCCATTATCCTTGACCTCCAAGACAATGTGGTACTCCTGCCCCTTCTCCAAGGGCTTTCCGCTTCGTTGCTCGAGACACGAGACCTCAGGGGGTGGAATTGGCACCTCTACCTTGCGACCCAAGCCGTCTGAGTCGACGTCTTTGATCTCAAGGTCAGGAACCATCTCCCCGAGCAGACCGGAAACACTGGTTGGCTCTCTGTACTGGAACCAGTGAAACTTGATCTCTCCACCATCTGGATCATAGCTCTTGGAAGCATCCAGTACAATCTTCTCACCAGCCTCTACTTCGATAAGCAGCGGCTCAGGTCCTCCAGTACTACCGTTGACAAACACAACGGGGGCGTGATTGGCATTCTCAAACTTGTCCGTCAAGGTCCACTGCATGCGAGCGGCAAAGTCATTCTGAAAAGCCGGACGCCATCGCCAAATGGTAGCCCAGTTACTCACATAAGTCTTGCCGTCTATTCCCACAGCAGCTTCAACGGCATCTGCAAAGTGTTTTCCACTCATGCTTGGGTCAAAGTAGCTGTATCGACCACCCCAGCTACCCCAGTGAGGATGCTCTGAAGAGCCGAGACCGTTCTGGATGAGGTAGAGGAAAGTAGGTGTATCGCCTTCGACCAGGAACTTGAAGTCGGGGTATTTCTTGCCAAAAGGTCCGATTTGAATATTCTCCTTGATCCATTCCCTTGTGAATTGGCTTGGATCCGAACCGCCCACATCGGTAGGACCTGAGATGCCTGTCCATGTTGCGCAGTAATACTGACACCAGCCATGAATGGAGCAGATGTAAAACATGTCTGGGTACTTGATCCTCATCCAAGCACCCGTGTCGTCTTGGTCAGAGATGGCGTAGACTCTAATCTTTGAGCGAAAATTGGCACTCTCGGAGGGAGATCTCGTCTTGTCGACGTGAGCAACAGCTTGTGCAAGAGGATTGGCACCGCCCCAGCAGAGAACCCAAAGAGGCTCCTCAGACTCGTCGACGCGGTTGATGAGCAGCTCTGACCCACCAGAGAGTGGCTCATTGGGTTCAAGGGCAAGTTTTCCATACACAGGTGGTCCGCTTCTGATCATGTCGCGAAGAGTCTGAGGATCAGGGTATTGATTCTCCGGATGAGCGTGGGCGTTCAAGTTGGCCACAACTTGGGCGTATCCGTTCACAATGTCTTGAATCTCTTGGGGGGCAACCCGAGACATCATGTGTGTGGACGTGCATGCCACGAGACCCCTTGTGTCGAACTCGTTGCTGTAGAGAAGGTAGCGTACCAACGACTCGGAGTCGTCGGGCTCATTGGTGATGTCGGTGAGGATAAAGACCCTCGTCTTGTTCTTGCAGACGCGGAGCTTGGCTTGTTGAGACATGGTGAAATATTCTGAACAGGGTGTTCGTCTTGGAGTGAATTTCTCTAAGAGGCGTTGCCATGGTCATATATGTAGTCTTAGAACTTGTTGAATACGAATACATGCGAATAATCTAACGCGGAATATCAATAGACAAGATGTCTCCCCCGCATAAACATGTCCACTTAAACCTCCCCACGGCGCTTAACCTTGCCTTTTATAGTACATAGTTGAACCGACGGCTTATTAAGGAACTGTCAACCCCGCCATTCTGTCTGAATGAGCCGTTGGCAATATCTGATCACGAGCTTTCGGTAGGAAATAGGCCGAGGGCTGATGGTAGACAATGTTAAACCTGGGTCTGTGTTTCGACCCCGTAGCCATGGTAGAGACTTGTGTGACCACCTAACATAGTATTTGGATCACGGCCTGCCAATCGGTGGAATGCCTCGCCGATAATGACCGTTGCTTACTGGTTGAGAGAATTGAATAGTTAAGCTGTTTATGGTGTCTATCTTTGCGATTGAGAATAATTCAATCTACTCGGATTGTTAATTATGATTCACACAAAATTACACCTCTTTTCAATCGTCTAAATAACCTTTACAGACGCCTAATAACCTCTTCCAGGCATGAATGGCTTCATCCCGCACGAGCCAGCTCCAAGCATCACCGAGCTAGCTAACTCCAACTCTAGGCAGTCATGCATACAGAACATGGGTTATACTAATCCCGCTCCGTTTCCGGTTGGTTCTCAATCAAGATTTTCATCAAGACAATCTTGACTCACCTCAAAACTTGATCACAGACGCAAAATGGAGCAACTCGCCCCCGAGATCCTCTCGAGTATCGCCTTGTGTTTGTGGGAGGACTCGGAAGAGTCGCTGGCCCCATTTGCAACTCTATCGCGACAATGGCAACCTTATATCGAGGCTCAGACGTTTCGGCGCTTATTTCTAAACCCAACCAGACTCTCAGAGGCAATAACTCAGAACCTTCTAACTCCGACGCGTCTTTCGTATCTTCGCTATTTGCGGTGCGAATTCGTTTTTCCTGCTCATGAAACCGATCCCCCAAATCCAGACGACCCGGATGATGAGACAGCTTTTGTCAAGATGGTCACTCAACTCTTCAACCTCTTGAGCAAAGCACCACCCTGCAAGGATCCCCTAGTCTACCTCTGTCTCGAGATCCCAGTACCCGGTGTTTTTGGATCTTCAGAACAGTATTCAAGTGACTACGGGGACCCCGTAGACTACCCGTTTGTCGCTCAGGGACAAGTACGGACTTCATACCTAGACTTTACGCCAGACTATGAAGAAGAGCTTCCGGAGCTACCCATGGTATACAAGATGTCAACTAGTCTCATCTCTAGAAGTCTTGTCTTTTCCCCACGTTCAATCTGCTTAATAGCGAGCAAGATGCCTAGGTTGAGAAAAGTGATCTGGGAGCTCAGCGATGCAGAGAAACTAGATACAGCTCTCAGAATCCAACAGAGAAACGGCAAGTCTCTCAACTTCAACCCTACAGTTTACTCATGACTAATTGTGCTTCTCATAGGTCTTGCCAACACGCTCCAGAGACTTCCCATGTCCCTCGAAATGTTTCATCTCACATATGTTCGAGAACTACCAAGCAACCACTCTTTTCAACCGCCGAGCATCATCCCGCCTGACTCTGAACAAGACCCTCTAAGCGAAGCTCTTTGCAACTTCACACAAAGGATAGGGCTTAAAGATTTTACATTTTCTGGCAGCGTCGACCATACTATCTTCTGGCCTGCTTCAGAGAGTTCGGATGAAGAACTCTACTGGCCAAGCCTCAAGTCAATAGACATTTACCCTCACGAGGTTCTCCCTTCAGGGGAATGGCTTACCATGCAAAGACCCGGGAGTCGTCTCCCACCAAGCATAATGATCCATCTCGCAGCCGACATTCCAGGCGAAGGACTCGAACGTCGTTTCCGAGACTACCCCGTCTATTCACTCATGGACCCCTTCTTCCGCAGCATGGGAAAATGCGCAGCCCGCATGCCAAAAGTGGAATACTGTTCCATCAGCTTCAGCGACGCATGGCTCTCAAATCTTCATTTCTGTACAGAGTTCCCCGAGATTCCTTGTCTGCTATTAGCTGGTAAGCCGGAACCTGAAGTTAGCAAGGAGACGTTGGATATCTGGCGGGAGACTGTCAAGGTTCATAACAAGGACTTTCGGTTGAGTTTTAATGTAGATGATCCATTTTCTTTGAAATATTTCTTGAGGGAGTAGCCAGGGGTGGAATCTAGGGGAAATGTCATGTAATGGGAGGAATGATGCCCAATTCGACGTTCGCAGCCCTCTTGTCTGTGCCAAGTTAGTCAAAGGACCTCTACCTTTGGGAACACTACTCAAACATCACCAGCCAACGTACAGCGGAGTCAGGCTTAATATTTGATGCCACGTCTAGAGTCCTCCTGGTTAAGTTGGTCCAGTAACCTGTTCACCGCGCCAAGGTCAGATCCACCTTCAATATAAACGTCACCGCTAATTCTTCCACCAGGTCGCAGAGCGCGTCAATTTCTTTAATCTACAGGTCTCGTTCAGGCCCGCAGACGAAGAGGATGCTGCCCAGACACTTATAACGCCGGTAACTTGGCAAGCAAACCCATGCCCTGTTTCTGATAGAGGGCGCCATTGGGATATGATGCTATGATGTGTTGGAAATGTGTCCTTTATTATAGTTGAAGCCGGGATAACCCACATAGCAGGTCGATAGAGGGCGCCGTCAGGAGAAGCTCGGCTAGAGGGCTCTTTAGGTGATCAGACAGCGGGCCGTTGTCCTCTCTGAAAAGGCTACCATTGTATGTTTTTGTAACTAGATCTAGACTAGAGTGAAGGGATGTCGCATGGATCGTCGCGTTGGACATTGAACAAAGGAGAAAAGGCTTTCAAAAGTTGAACAGAGTGTGTGCCCCAGGCATAGCCACCTCGACTATCTATGGCTCATGCTACACCCGCTCCCGTTGTCTTAAGGCTCCTCTACTACCGTTGTAGTCTCTACTGATGTTGTAGGCTCTGCTGATGTTGTAGTATCTACTGATGTTGTAGGTTCTGCTGATGTTGTAGTGGTTGGCACCACCTTGACTGCAACGTCATATAGATTGTCCCCGGTGGTTCCAGAGAGTGATTCATATCCGCGACAGAGCTTATTGGACTTTTGGTATCGTATGGCACTGCACCTAGGCTCTTCAGCGCAGAAATACACGCACTGGGAGAAACTGTTTGCCTGGACTTCTCCAAGAAAAAACCCAACAACTGTGACATCAGTGTTGCAGAAGAGGTTAAAATCGAAACCCCTGACGTAATATGGACTGCTCAAACTGGCGCAGCTATCAGGGTCCGGGGCAGAACTCGTTGTTGTTGTGACATCTGCGGTGGTGTCCGAGGCAGTTGTTTCTTGACTTGTTGTGGTTGTGGCCTCTGTAGTAGACGTATCCACCTCGGATGAAGACTGTGTAGGAGTTCCTTCGGTCTCAGATGAAGACTGTGTAATAGACGTATAGATCTCGGATGAAGACTCGGATGAAGAATCTGACGTCATAGTCGATGTGTTTGGTGTTGTATGTTCACTGCTCGAGAAGGTACTGAAGCTCGGTAACCCAGTTGACTCAGACAAAGTCTGCGAGGCTGAGCCAGTTGACGTGTTTATGGTAACCTCCGACTCCATAGATGACAATGTCCCAGTAGTCGAGTCAATGGACAAAATGGAGGACTCTATAGAGGGAGTTGAAGCTGATGAGTTAATAACTTTAGAAGAAACCGTGGTGGATGCTTCAAAAGTAGAGGCTTCGGAAGACCGGCCACTTTGTTCAGTTTGACTTTGACTAGGCGGAATCTGCCGTGTGGATACAGTCGCTTCTGCTGTCATAGACTCTTCGCCACCAGTACTCCTGGAGCTGACCTCTGCGGCCGTGCTTGTCTCAGAGACTATCCCAGGGGTGCTTGAAGTGTCAACACCCACAAGCCGCCCATCTTGACATTGTGCAACTGCATCATAATTAGTATTCACAATCCCAAAAGAATACATGTTATTCTCACCATCATAAACATCCAAAGTGACTGGTACACAGTTCAAAGGCGCAGTAGTGAAAGTAAGATATACTTGACCACTAGAGTCCTGGCAGAAGCCTGCCTCGCCATTTGGCAGAAGCCTGCCTCGCCATTTGGCAGCTCCGAGTTCCTGAACACAAGTGTCCGACCATCAGTCTCAAATGTTCTCGTGATAGAGGCGCTGACAAGAGAGCCCTCGCCGTCCCCACCCAGCAGCTCCTTGAATTCTTCGCCAGAGTAATAAACAGGCAGGCACACCGCCACTGAAGAGCTGATCTTCGGCCAGATTGAAGCTCGCCGCAAACGTACAAACGTCGGGGTTGTTCTGACCGACGAAGCCCCCAGTCGCTCTTTTACTGATATCGCGCTTCTGATTATCCAATGCCTGGATTAGGAAGATGACAGATCGTCCGGGTGGTTCGATAATACCGCTCGAGGTTGGAAAGGCGGCAGTGTTCAAGTTCGTTGTTGACATTAAAGATGTAATCATGATATCGGTCAAAGAGCCGGTTGTCGTGCCAAACGATAGTGTCTGGGAATCAGTTTGCGTCTCGGTCAGGGCCATATCCACGCTTGAAGACACAAGGCCAACTGCAGATGTTCCAGCGGATTCCGAAACTGGTGAGGTTCGATCGTCTGTGCCTGATATGTTGTCAATTCAAGTTGGTTGGACGCGAACGCATCAAGAATTGGGACTTTATACCAGAGGTAGGCTGAATTGAGCTGTTCCAGTTGAGTGTAGAGAGTCTTGATGGTGACGAGCCGGGCTGGTCAGAAACTGGAGCGAGATAGGTGGATAGGTACGTAATGCACCATCTATCCATATCTCTTGCAACATAGTCGGCCGCCGAAGCTGTGCCTACAGACCCCAGAAGAGTGCTTACAAGGCCATATATCCTCATGGTTTCTGAGATGGTTAGAATACCTGGATTCTAGCACAGAGGGCGATTTCCTGAGCGAGAAATCTCTGTTTCTTCAGGTGCAGGGCTGTAACCGAATTTCTCACCCCTGAAACATCACAACACTGATTACTTTGAAACACAAGGCTCAGGTCGTTCTCTAAGTCTCGTGTGGTAAATGATCGAGCGACACTTCTGTACGCCACGTTATCTTGGCAAAACAAGTTAAAATAAACCATTCCATAGACGCCGAGACTATTTTTCTTGATCTATTCTCTCAAGTCTGACAAAACGTCACGCCAAAAGGAAATTGCATTTTGTCAAAGCCCAGGCCCAATAGTCACAAACAACATTGGTCAGTGAAATCCGGTCTTCTAAAGAACTACTGTAATAGACAAACCCTCAATGTGGGTAGATCGCAAAACCCCTTGTCCGTTGTCAAGTAACTATGGCAGGGAATGCTGGCCCCCTTTAAGGGTGAGCGTAGGAATGTCTCCCCCTTGAACCAACCTGGCATTTGATGATCAATATTGCCTAAAAAAGATGTGAAGCCATAGGTAAAGCCACAGGTCCACAGGTGAAGAAAGATAGGCCTACCCTAGCCACGGGCACGGGCACGGTGCCAAACTGCCTTCCATCCTTAATAGTGAGCCTTCTAGAACGCCCAGGACTACGAGACTTGCTGCGCCCTAACCGCTCATTCTGATGTTTTAGATCTAGACTAATAGCATTTTCCGTAATGCCTATAGAGATTATGACACCAAGGTCTCATGAGGGGCGCTAACAAAGCAAGGGGGCTGTGTTCGCAAAGCCGTGGCTATGCTGTGAGTCTCTGGTAACAATCAGCTGCCAAGGCGAGGCCACCCAAGGCAACACACATGATTTAATATTTAACTGGTACTAGTAATCTATTCTCCTAGAGATCTCCTAGAGACGGAAACTTGAACTCAAACGCAAATAAAGAAAACCAGAAGGGGGCAGTAAAGTTACTGCTATATCTAGCTGTTAGCTCCTATAGCCGGGGTTTAATATAGCTATTAAACTACCTAGTATGCCTTTGCGTATGACTGCTACATTCTAAGAAAACTTCAAATTTTCTCATTATATCCCCCATACTGTAACGCCAGTAGGAAGACGGTAAATCACGGGACCAAACACACAACCGCCTCTCCCAAAAATGTGGTCATGGTGACGCGGAGTCGTGGTCGGCCTCCCTGTGTTACCCAAGATTTTTACCAACAAAATGATCACTAGAGCCCACGCCGCTAGACCCAGCTCTTTTTTTCATTTTATCATCTCTGCTCTTCCAAAGCCCAAATTGTGCGGCAACGATGACAATGGCGTCTATTATTCCCACATCGCGCCCTAGTGCAGCCTGCACCCTCCTTTCCATGCCATTGGAAATTCGTCTGAATATTTTTCGCCTTTGCACCCCCCAAAACCTCTGCTTCGACTGCTCTTGGCCTTTTGACTCGCAAAACCGCCCTGACGATTGGCGTGATGCGGTCGCGCCTGACGACGACGACGAGATAATCGAATCGTGGGACTTCTCCTCCTCGGCATCTTTGGACCCTGAAGAGGATACCGACAATGAACCACCCTATGAGCCGTGTGGGCTTGATGACTACTGTCACCAGTCTAGACGTCATCGTCCAAAAGGACTCACATCTGGCCCCAGCGCTTTTCCCGGGCTACTTCTCGTTTGCCGCCAGATTACTGATGAGGTGACGCCATTGCTGTACGGAGGCAACACTTTCATATTCAATGATCAACATGATGCTCGGTACAATGTTTTGTTCAGATTCGGCTCGGGAGCAGAGAAATGTATCCGGAAAATGATTCTGGTCCTACGACCCAGCGGAAGTGCCCAGGGGTTTCCCTTTGACTCTGGTATCTGGGATACCGTTGATCTGGCTCAGTCATCCGATCGAGGGCCGGGCTCCAACGATAGCAAAGCAAACACCAATACCTGGGACAAAATCTTCAGCAACGTTCTGATACTGGGCGTCATTGTCCCGACGTGGGGGCCTGGCTATCACGATGAGTTTGGCGCAATATACTCACGCGAAGGCATGGGTAAATGGACCGCCTGGTTGACATCGATCCTCAAGTACCTGGAACGGGCTCTTCCCAAGGCGACCAAAGTCGTGATGGATACGAATGAGGAAGAGATCACGGATCAGTTAGTGAAGAAGGAGATGCCTGGGCGCTGTGTCTTTCGACGACTACGCGCTGGCGATGGCATTTTCAGAAGGGGGGAGTTCGCCATCAAGACAAGACGAGCCCATGAGTTGGACGATGACGACTATGACTACGACGACTATCCGACTAGTTGTAGGGACATCATTGATGATTGCGACTACGACCTGTATTATTCCGACTGAAGGTGGATAGGCTGATAATTTATGGTAGGTTGACGGTGGGTTCTTCAAGGATTGTGGCGGAGGGGATGAAAAAAACAGCCAAGAGCGAGCTGGCCTGGATAATGAAAAAGTCTAGCCTAAAAAGAGGCTGACGGGAGACAGATTGAAAGCTGAAAAGCGTCCTAATTACGACTTGTTCTCTATAGTCGTTTGTTTCTAAGGAGACTTGATCAAATGTAAATCACGTAAAAATTGTCAATATATCATAGTATTATCACCCAATGCTAAAACAAAGTGGCCTTTTTTAAACATTATTCTGGTGCTGCTTCACACTGAGCCACAACTGAGGCTCTCGGCTAGCTACAACTTTAACAAATCCACTTACTTCCACCGAATGTTTGAATGCGTAAATTCGCAAGATCCATCGACTATACTTGTCCCACTTGAAAACCGCCTCAGCTCCTCCTGACATGCAAAAAATGGTCTATTGGCTCAATTGGCATGCCACCCAATTATCTTACACATCGTCGCGTACGTCTCCATCTCGACCAATTTGCGCGGGTCAAGTAGAGTAGTTTCTCACAGCCCCTCCCCCCACAACGTTCGCCATAGCCAGATATCCATGTTGATTTTTGGTCCTCAGCGACCTCGCCGTTGCTCAGTTTCCATTGATGCATAACCCGACTCAGTTTCCGTTCCTCATCCTCTGGCACGAGCAAATAATCTGGCACGAACATATACACGGGGAAGTACCCGCTCAGTCTTTCGCCTGGGGGTAGTTGCCCACGCAAGCCCATCCTCAGAGGCCTGTCACGGGTGGACCAGACAATGAGTTTCCAGATGAAGTCAAATGGGCTTCGACAGTTCCCGAGTCGATGATACGTTGCCAGTTTGCAATGCCAGCCCACCAGCTCGTCCCCCCAGATAGATACCGTGTAATCTGTAAAGCAATCGATGCATGACCATGATCGCCTTATGGCGGAGCTCTTGCACTCAAGAAAACAACTAAACTCGGGAGATCGCCGGTATGTTCTCCTATAGGGGCATGTCTGCATGGATTGGCCATGGAAACCCACGTGTCGACATATTGGAAGCTCAAGACTACTGAGGAGCTTTGCAAAGTCGTCTCGCTCTACGAGCGGACCATTGACGCTGTGAAAACGGGCGATGTAGAGTTCGTTGTTGATTATCTTTGCTTCAGAGGTGTGTTTGAAGGTCCAGGGACTTATTGACGCATCTGGTTTATGTAGTGTTTGAGGGCCCCAAACTGTCATCCGACGTTCTCTTGTCAAATATTGGCGGCCTTGAGGGTGCCGATCCAGAGGGAAATGGGAGCTTAAGGCCTCTTTTAAATTGATCAGCCTTTGAAACTCGTACCTATACTCAAGGGAGCTCAGTGGCAAACCATATTGCTCGCCATAGAGATGCCGATTCATGACGAGGCGAGCCTCTGCAAAGCCAATAACAGGCCAGTTGATTTCGGGCATCCATGCCAAAGGATGGACGGACATTTCGTTCTCAAAAGCCCACAACTCTGCCTCCTCGAGGAGAGGTGGGTGGCTGTGTCCTCCCTTGTACGGACGCCAATGCCACTTGACCATAGTAGGTTGCGCACAGCTCAAGTGGCCTCGACCTGGCTCGAGGGTACAAAGAAGACGGCAGTCAAAGCAGACCCACAGGGCAGGATTATCCCTCTCGAGAAGTAAGAGAAGTTCATCCCTCTCTGAGAGCTCAGACTCAGTTGGAAGAGGGAAGACGGTTCGGCCGGGGTAGTATCCAAGCATCGGCACTCTACCAGTTGGGTAAAGGCCACTGAATAGAGGTTTTGCTGTGAAAGCGAGGGCGACGCGCGAGTAGGAGGGGAGTTGGTCAAAGATCATCGACATAACCTCCCATGGGAGAGAGGATATTTTGCTGTTAGCTGTTTCTCTTGGGGTAGACCATGCCATGTTGGAGGGTGGTGGCGAAGTGTTGGTGACCACGGACCAAGAGAAAATGGATTGCCAGAACATCTGGGGGAGACAAGGTATTTATACGCAGGATCATCCCATCCTTCGTTTTCAATGACGCATTAGTTATACATATGATCAAAGAACGCAGGAAGACACCTGGCAGCATCAAAACCTAATGCTGTAAAACTCCGTACCGATCCCACCAAAGTCACACGTGTTGAGTCACGAATGCAGTTTAAAAACATATAAAAAAGCTCCCTGCTTATTACTGCTTTAATTTCTAAGATATTAATATATTCCTAAGCCCATGCAAGATTCAACCCATTAAACACACCAAAAGAGCCAGCAAGATGTCTTGGCTCGACATGTTGGCTTCACCTTGGCAAAACCGATCAGCACTTCCTACGCAGAGATCACATCTTGGCTGTCCCGTCAGGGGGAAGCAAGAGGGAAAATGCTCCCTCGGAGGCCTGCATATTAGTCAAGGAAAATCAATCATCCTCTAAGGGTATTTAATAACTTATGATAAAAATATGTACAAATTTCCTAATTATTATATTATTTAATAATCTTTTTTATAAATTAATTAATTCTATTTATAAGCAGTTAGATAATTCTCTTTATACTCTAGCATCTTATTTATTTTTTTGCCCGCGTGGCCTGTCACCCCGACACCCGACGCACGCTGTCTTTCAATAGTCTCAACTAAAATTTTCAGCCGTGCCCCGTAAAGTGGTCAGAAGTCAGAGTCCCTGGCCTGATCTTCAATGCCAAGTTTGTTGGTGGGGAAACTTTGATTCCCCAGGGTCAATGAAAGCCGAGTGTCAGACCTGGACCAGGCTCACCATATCAAGACCGTACTTCGTATTCGAATTATATTACACATAGCGAGAGCAGACAGTCTTCCACAGATCATAAGAGATCGGCTTATAGGAGGAGATATTCTCCGTATGCTCGGTGGAACTTGTTAGACTGGCTGCAATGGAACCGCTGGTTCAGATCAAGATGGAGGAGTCACAGAGACGAGTCTTGGTTGATTGGGATGCTGAAGAAGCAAGAAGGTATTTGTCGTCTTTTCTATTTGAATCACAACGACAAGGAGGGCGAGCTGCTTATAGGCGCGAAGGGTGGTGCAACGTGGGTATATCTCTATCATCATGAGATTACTCGGACTGATTTCAACATATTTCTCAAGCCCGTTCTTATTCTGTTACCAGTGGTTGCATATAAGGGCTGAATATGCCAATATCTCAACCCCCTTTAAGACCGAGGCAATGAACATGTTGCTCTGAGAGAGTCGAGAGATGCTGTTAAGGCCAGGAGAGTCGTTGTGTCATTGAAGCTTGGGTATAAGCTTTGGTTGTGTTATAGCTGTGTTATTTCCGTTGGGTTGCTCAGAGGCCTCCCCCCGCCCCTTCGAGCCCTTGACCACGCTGTTAAGGCCAGGAACGGAGAAACAGAGAACAGAACCTCTGATTGACAGAAGGCAGCTCTTGTCCTAGACCAGGCATCGTCATGTTAGCTGAAAGAGTCCGAACACGGGCCGAAGGTGTGCGGGGAAAGACGTGCAGATCAAGCAACTACTTGCGGGGTCTCCACGCCCAGAACTGGTCTCTCAAGGACCAAGCCAGAGGCAAGGGAATTAAAGAGGAAGGTAGATAAGGTGACGCGAAACAGGGATTGTCCCCATGTCAGAGAGATCATCTGCAAAAGATCCACCCCCACATCTTCTTCCCGCTCGGCTATGGCCCAGATTCTCGGTCCGGCGCCGGTCCGCTTGCTGGTCCGCCACAACTGAGGGGAGGCGGAGCTTGGCCAAGTCAAGAAACAACATGTAACATGGCAGAGAAGGGAGGCTAATGTAGTCTAAATAAGTTTAATTTGACCTTGGTGTGTAGTTCTCTCCAAGAGTTCGTTGTCGATCGTGAAGATTTTGATCTTGGGATCAAGTGTGCTTGCTCAGTATAACAGAGGTACCAGTGCAACAAAAGTCTTTCCAGAGCATGTATGAGTCGTGTTTAGACTTGTCACCTCCATGGATGGACTCACCGCCAAGTCACTTGTACTCAGCACCCCCTCAAAGCCAAGCAATCATGTCGCAATCGATTGACGTCTTGGCGCCGACTCGTAGACCCAAGCTACTGTACCTAGCTTACCCCCCTGTTTACCCCAGAAACCATCGCCCCATGTCATGGCAGTCAGTCGATCCGAGGATGTACGTCGATCCGAGGCTATGGGTTATCCTTGGATATACTTTAATCGTCTCATGGTATCATGTCATGGACTGAGACATCTTGCCGGGGCCTGGCTATAAATATGTATGCCCTGACGAGAATCTGCACATATCCTTCACTCCTCAAGGCCATTGTCTCGATATCTTCTTCCTTGAGTACCTTTTAGCTCTACATCCGCTTCTATTTTAACCCCTTAACTCGCATCGCCATGAAGGACAAATCGCCAGACAGCGCTGCAGCAAGCGTCCAGATCGCTGAACGCCCTGACAATGTGAACCTTTCCGACAAGGCCGGCTCAGTTGAGAATGCAGGCTGGAGCGAGGCAGATACAAAGAAGCTAATCCGCAAGATTGACTGGGTCATCATACCCTTTGTGGCTGTTCTCTATCTCCTGTCCTTCCTCGACCGCACAAACATTGGCAACGCTCGGCTCGATACACTTGAGGCAGACCTTGGCATGTCAGGCCTCATGTATAACAATGCCCTAGCTGTCTTCTTCCCTTTCTACGTCGTGGCCGAGATCCCATCCAACATGGCCATGAAGAGGTTCAGGCCATGGATTTGGATCCCCTCCATGATGGTTGCGTGGGGCATTTGCTGCACCCTGATGGGAATTGTTCAGAGCTACCCGGGTCTGCTCGTTGCGAGAAGCTTCCTCGGTCTGACTGAAGGTGGCTTGTTTCCTGGAATTGCCTACTAGTTGGTGCCTCAGATAGTCATGATTGTCACGCTGTTGGCTTACTTTGTATAGCATCACAATGTGGTATCGACGCCACGAATGCGGCTTCCGCATGGCAATCTTCTTTTCTGCGGCCACGGCTGCAGGTGCGTTTGGCGGTCTGCTAGCTCGCGGCATCATGGAGATGCGTGGTGTAGCAGGGCTCTCTGGCTGGCAGTGGATCTTTATCCTAGAGGGGCTTCTCACAGTTCTAGTTGGTACGTTGACATACTCTCCAAGCACGGCCATGTCATCTCTAACCAAATTACTCTTACCAGCCCTCGCATCTTTCAAGTTTATGGCCGATTACCCCGAGCGAGCAAAGTTCATAACCGAAGAAGAGCGAAAGCACATCCAGGAACGTCTAAGGCTTGATCGGTCGTCACTAGCAGATGAGTTCGACACTAAGTACGTCTGGGACGCTCTTCGTGACTGGAAGATCTGGGTCCACATGTTCATGGCCACTGGAACCTTTACTGGAGTCTACTCTTACTCTTTGTTCCTGCCGACAATCGTTCGCGATCTTGGATACTCCAACACGACGGCTCAGCTGATGAGCACTCCTCCATACATCGTGGCATGCGCTGTCTGTGTTGGAGCTGGTTGGTGGGCCGACAAGGTGCAGCAACGAGGCATCTTCATGATTACCTTTATTGCCATGGCGTAGGTTCCCGAAGTTATGTTGTCCACTATGGTGATGTACTAACAATCTTTCAGCGCAGTTGGGCTTATCCTACTCATGGCGGTCCAACATGCCGGAGTCCGATACTTTGGCTGCTTTCTTCTCGCCTCAGGTCTTTTCCCCAGCGTACCTCAGGGAATAGCCTGGAACAGCAACAACATCGGCGGAGCCCTCAAGCGAGGAGTAGGAATCGCCATGAACGTGAGCTGTGGTAACCTCGGAGGAGTTGTTGCCGCATACCTGTTCCTGAAGAAGGATGCTCCAAGATACTTTCCCGGTTTCGGCACGCTCCTGGGATGCCAGACCATGGCGTTCATCCTGGCTGTGGGCATGACTATCCACTTGCGCCGTGAGAATGCTCGGCGAGATGCATCATATAAGCCACCGAGCGAGTATACTGAGGAGGAGAAGAATGCTGAGCGGGAGAGGGGCGATGATGCAAGCTTTTTCCGGTATACGGTTTAATCATTGGGCATTTTAAGTTCAGGGATTAGTGTAGGACACCACATATCATGAATGAAATGGTTGATATCGAAGCAATCTATTGAATGAAACGCATCATGTGGTCATTCTATCACATCCGCCGCTCCGGTTAATGTGTCGTGGTACTTGGACGTATTGGTGAAATTCTTAATAGCCCCTGCTCCAGCCGTACAAGTGACGTGGTCGTCAATTTTAGCACTCAAAGAGCATAGAGTAGCTGTGTCAAATGTCACTCACCAGCCAATTGGAAACTCAGGATCGAAACAGAGACAAATAAAGGAGGCCCGAATAAGCCGCACGCCTAGGAAATCAGCCAAGTCTGCAACGCAAGGCAAGATGGGCAGCCCGTTCATATACTCAGAGTTTCTCTAACAAACCCAAACGTAATTACCTTCCTTATCCGTCCAACACGTCTCCATTATAGCTTCCGAGCATGCCGGGTCAACTATGCTTAACTTGCAGGGTTGTTCAGGCTAATCGAGATGACCAATCTTGACTGATGACGACCAAAATCTCAACGGAAAAATAAACATCGGAAAACTTGAAACCGGAAAATGCAGTTAAACTTTTTTTAATAGGTGGCCTTTGCTCAGGACTTGACTTGATGGGGCAGTCATCTCCCGGTGCTAGTTGGGGTGTGTGTATTCGCAATAGAGCCAGGGTAGCCATGTAAAGCCTATTTTTGAAACGTTGACATATTTAAGAACTGTTTCCCCACAAGATACTGATTGATATCGTCTTTCATCTCTCATACCTTCTTTTATCTTTCTTTAGCTGGGTGATTGACAATGCGTGGAGCTCTTGAGTTGTTCCTTACCTCGGCCCTTTGGGCTGCTTCTTCTGGTGCCGTGACCCTCTTTGTGGCAGACTCTGGTGGTAACCTGACCACATTGGCTCTCACTGGCTCTGAGGAAAGCTATGATCTGGCTGTAACTTCGAGGACGACCGACTGTCAGGCCAATCCTTCTTGGCTGACTCTTGATCACCCGAACAGAGTGCTCTACTGCCTCGACCGCGGTGCGAGCACTTCCGTTTCGGGATCCCTCAACTCCTTCTCCATCAGAGAGGGCGGAGTCTTGAGCCGTATTGCCCGGGTTACCGCCCCTTTGAGCGGTGTGGCTGGTGAGATCGTCACTACCGGTAGCGGAGCACAAGGTTACGTGAGTGCTTCATAGTAAGTGAACAAACAGAACATTTGATCAATTGTTTCCATAACGCTAACACGATGCCAGCAACCGAAGTGCTGCGGCTGTATATGCCCTTGGTGAGAACGGTGCCCTCCCAGGAACAGAGCCCCTTCAGCAAATCTTCCCAAACATCAGCAAGACAGGACCAATTCCTGCCCGCCAGGACAGAAGCTACCTTCACCACGTCATCATCGACCCCAAGCAAAAGTACATTGTCATCCCTGACCTCGGCGGTGACCTGTGCCGTGTCTACACCTACGACAACGACAACGTCGCGCCCATCAAGGAGGTCGGCGTTCTCAAAGCTGACGCTGGCAGCGGTCCTCGCCATGGGTTCTTCAGGGTCATGAAGAATGGGGAAACCTTCTTCTTCTTCAACGGAGAGCTTAGCCAGAAGGTTTACTCTTACCGTGTCAAGTACAAGAGGAATGGTCTGCAGTTCACCAAGGTCTTTGAGATTCCTGCGATTAATGCCGATCTCCCTTCAAACACGGCTCCTACCAGTGAGATTGCCATGAGTGTGAGTGCCATCGCTTCCCGTTTTAGGAAAATCAACCTAACCTCAGTTTCAGCCCGATCAACGATTCCTGGTTGTGTCGAACCGTGAAAAGTCCTTCGCCAACTCCCCTATCAAGGGATCTGGTCCCGATGACACCTTGTCTACTTTCGCCATCAAGGAAAGCGGTAAACTTGAGCGTGTGCAGCTGGCCCCGGCCGGCGGTTGGCAGCCCCGTCAGTTCTCGTTCAACAAGGCTGGAGACAAGATTGCTGTTGGCCTCCAGACCAACAGAACTGTGGTCATCTGGAAGAGGGATATCAACTCTGGTAAGATCGTCTCGGAGGAAGAGGGTGGCAAGCTAGGACAGGTGCAACTTACTGGATCTGTGGTCGCTACAATCTGGGACGAGTAGATAGTTAGTAAGAGACCATTTTGATGTGTCTTCCGCAGCGTGTCTTAGCTTGGTTATATTTCCATTTCAAGCTGCGCGATGCCCTCTTTGTGCGAGACCTCCTCGCTAGACTAGGTCTTAAGAACTCGTGTCAATTCTTCCCTCTATGATATCGAGAGCCAGACACGTTTGTGCATAGTTGAAGGCAAGGATCGAAACAGGCTACAGTCTTCTAGCTCAGTTATCCATTCAGGGCCGGCTTCAACTACATAAAAAAAACACAATAGAAACAGGCCACATTGGTAGTACTCACATTATGAATGGTAGTTATTTATTAATAAGAAGAAGCTCTTAGTACCAGTTAATATCAAGCTACCTTTTCCATAAAATCAATTCTCACCTCAGTCTTACTATCTGTCCTTTCCAAAGATCCGGTCTGCATTGTGTAGAGGAGTTGTACGTCCCGATTCTGCGGTATGTTTGTGAGCCACCATCAGTCTCTACTATTAAACCAAACGAGTCCTTGGTGTGCAAGCAAAGCGCAACTTTCCCATCGTAGCTTTGTGCCGATTCCATAGTGTCGAAATACAGAAGGAGAGAATCAGAAAGTAGTATGTTGTCATGGTCTTATCGCCACCTTTGCGCCTGTTGCATGTCCCAGTGCAACTCTTCGACATGCTTTATACCAGTCCATCCGTAATGGCAGTCAGTTACATGCGAAGAGCGATGCCGCGGCCGAGGCCTTTGTCCCTGAAACCATGAATTAGGCTCAGTAATAATCGAGGGCGTCAGGGGCATCAGGTTGTCGACATTCTCATTCTTCATCAATCGTCCGTACCGAGACCAATTCAGTGGAGTAACGGTCAACTCATCTTGAATTCTGAGTGCTCTAACAACCCTCTGTGACGGCGAAGGCTCTGGCTCGAAACGGCGACACTTTGCTTTATGTACAAAACTGTGGATTTCCAGCTCTGCACGTTGAGTTCGGCCCATAGAGAGAGGTTCGGGACTGGTCAAAACAATGTCGAGTTATGAATAGATGCATTGGGAAGCGAATTTAGAGTTCAAACGGATCGTGTAATCCGTTCGAATTGTTCAAACCTGACCTCACATTCAGTGAAAGCCCAAGACCATGATAAGCTGCAACTTGATTGGCTCCTGTGACAGGTGAAGCGCTGCCTGTATCTTCTGAATAGGGGCCCTCTGAGCATATCGTTCCCCCAGAGACCGTAGTAAAATCTGTCACCAGTCCGGTTCTTGATATCCTGTGCCAGTGCCCAAATTGCCAGCAGCCTATCATCAGACCAGGTCAGGTCTTTTGTAGTGTAATTGTCGACCATCTTATACCATTGAGAGTACAGCTGACTCCGGGAAACCGGATGGACGGTTATAGAAGGCTTCGGTTCTGGAGTGGTCTGTTTCTTGGGTGTGTTGTGCGAATCTGCCCCAGGGGGATGTTCTGACCACTGGGTGCTCCTGGGCGGCGTCGTGCTACCATTTGAGGTAAGCTTCTTGGCTGGAGGTTCAGAGCCGCAATGGATAGATTCTTTGGCCGACAGACTTTTGCATTCTCATGTGATCTCGCCTAGGAGAAATCGCACTTTTCTGGGCGAGAGCAAACTTTCTTGCATAACCCAGCCTCTTCTTTCAAGCGGCAAAGATCTTCCGATTCCCACGCTGGGGAACTCAGACTGAGGGTTAAACCCCCAACAGACCTCCTCAGCCTTCATCCACTTTCCCGAATGCCTCTGGGGAGATATTGGACGAGACGGTCGAGTTCAGTGACATGGAGTGACGTGGAGTTTACTGCGTTCCAGCATCAAGCCTCCATGGCCATCAGCAGAGTAGCTTGCTACAGGATTCAGAGCCCCATTGGCGTAAATGTTTGCCATGTTGGCGCTTTCTCTTTCCCAATCATCTCGATCGCCCTGTATGATACAAAGCGAGCCGATCCAGAGATACCTGAATTGAAGCTTTCGTGTGACCGTCACGGCATCTCGAAATATCCGGGGAAGCATCTCCAGGGAAACGTTCAGGTCACCTCGGATGACGCTACGATATGTTTGCGGGTTCCTTCCCCAACAATGACTCGGTGTCAAATATGGCGCCTGAAGTATACTACCGGTCTCGATGAGCTGAACGGTGGTAGAATCAGACATGCCAACGTCTATCACCTTCGTTAGCATCTGGTCACCTAAGCTAAGGCGGCATTCTTGGTGTTCATCTTGACAGGCAGGTAGCAATTGTCGAATCATACCGAAAACCGCCTCAGGGATTTATCCACTGGGATGGTAGTACGTCATGGGCTTCTGTTGTGGCGAGGTAGCATTGGTATCTACAAACATCTTGGAACCTAGAGAAGAGATTGCACTCATTATCATATCATAGCAGATTCACAAGAGTAAATACACACTCATTTAGTACAATGACAGTGTAGAAGGCCGTTTGGTTTCGATGAAAGGCAACTCATATTGCTTCTTTAGGTCACTAAATCGAATGCCTTGTATTTGAGAGACATACATAACCTGGTTTACTCAATAAGCTTAAGCTTTCGTTTTGACTCTACAATCAAGTCTGTTGTGTTTCATCATGGCCTATAGAAGTCGTCTCTAAAGTAAACTCGCTCTATCTTAACCTTTGAATCGGCTCTGAAAGGTACTCCCATAAAACGGGGTGTGCTACATCCACTAGAAATATGTGACAGTAAGCGGCCAATTGTAAAGTGGGTATCACCTCACCGCAGCATCTGATCAGGCTTCAACTCATTGGCTTGTGCAAGGGGCGCAGACGTCTCTTGACCAAAGAACACGCAATCACAGTGTTGCTAAGCCACCAACATGTCTACACATATCTTGTAATTGTATATCTGTGACGAAACAAGTCCACAGGCATACGATGGCTTCTTGGTGAGAATTTGGCCGAATTCATACCTTTCCCTGTGAAGGTGTAGGGTAGGATAGGGTGAGGATGAGGTGAAGAAAAGAAAATCAGCCGAGGATCAACCACGGCGTAGAACCCCACAATTCCCACCCGCCAGCAGAGCTTTAAATTTTGCGCGGGTCGCGCTCTTCTTCTTCTTCTTTTTCTTTTCTCCTTATGACCCTTCCATTCAAATAAACGTGAGTGCCTCCAATCGTTCGCGCCGCGACGCCAAACTTCCGTGTTTCCTCTTGCTAACAGTTTAAATCAGATGATGAGAACCGCGTGCCTAATATGATGCAGATGCCAACCTCTCCGGACCTCGAAACTCTCCTTCCCTTCGGGGTCGGCTTAAGTGGTTTCGGGGCGAGGAGAGGTCGGTATCATGAAATGGGCGTTCGACACACCGACCTTGTTAAGCATCGGACGCGATGAAAAACAGCTCTGACTTATGACGAATGGAAAGGGATTCTTTGATCTTGTTGGCTTTGTGCGGCTTGGGGAGACCCGACAGCATAATTTGAAGCTTCGAGTAATAGGTAAGTCTGGCGGGAATGGTTGTTTGCAGATAGCGTGGGAGAATTGAATTGTTTCACATTGTTTTCCATCCATGTCGAGTTTGCCGTGTCTGTTTGCCGTTTGCGTGATTGCCATGAATAAATGCCCCAAGCCGAAATGAAGAGAGACATGCTGTGCCACTTGCAGACAATCAAGCACCGACATGTCGCACAGTCGAGTAAACAAACAACGGGACTCCTATTCTCTGCATACGAGATGCAAATGCTCAAGAGAATTATAACCCCTGGTTCTTGTCATTGTCAATCTCTGGATGGCGTCAATCCTTTGGGCACCATCTCCATCTTCATCTTCAGTGGAGCTCACTTGATGGTCCCTGAGAGAAAGCTCTGAGAGGTGGTGACGACATCTTGCCCGAGACCCCGTAGCGTCCCCTGGACTCATTACAGTGGCAGCGCCGGATTCAACCACCAGTCCGGCGAAGGGGAGTTATAGAGGTACTTCCTGGTTCGCGGGGTTAAGGAGTCTGGGAAAGTACTGCTTTACCTCTCCTCCTCTTCCAAATCTCCACCTCCCAGACAACCACCACCGCCCAACCTCCAACCTGACAACGCACACCCCCCTCCCCTGGTCCTGCCACGCCCCAAATTCGTCCACGTCCCCCGGCGCGGATGCGGATCCTTGGGCACACTCTCTCTCTTTCCTTTCGTGTTCCTCTATCTCTGCGCTGGCGATTTGAAAGCCCTCAACTCCAACTCGACGTGACGGCTACCGCCTGCGACGACTACCTTCCACCGAGACACCATCTCGAGTCGATCCTCCATCTCTTCCTCCTCCGCCTTAACCTCCGACCGCCGGCCCGTCTGCTTCCTCATCCCGCTCCGGTCTGTCAGTCCAACCTCAGTGCTCCGATCGATCCCCTCTATCATTCGGCGCCCACGAATCTCGAAGCTATCTTCTCCCGCCACACAGCTCGACCGAGGTCATAGTAGCTAGCACAATGTCTAGCTCTTTCGAAAAGTCCGTCAAGGGCGCAACCAAGATCAAGGTGCGTTGTCTGAATGACTACTCGCATGCATCGGCCAGCACGGGATTCGGCATATCTAGTTCCTAACCCTCGCGCCTCTTGTCTTGTTCCGCGATCCTGTACTTGGTATGCTGACGCAAGCTCCTCTGGTTAGAATGCCCCTCCAAAGACAAAGTATATCGAGCACATCCTCGTCGCTACCCATTCCGGCGAAGCTGGCGTCGGCGAAGTCTTTCGCGCCCTCACATACCGCCTCCGCGATTCCACATGGACCGTCGTCTTCAAGAGTCTGATTACCGTGCATCTCATGATTCGGGAGGGTTCACCAGATGTCACACTCGCCTTTCTCTCAACGCATCGTAATGTGTTGGCAACAAGCAGCTTTACAGATGGTATGTGTTACAGACTACGACAAGGGTCAAGTGGACATGTCCGAACGTGATGATTGACGAATTCATAGCCCAAACTCAAGGACGCAACATTCGACATTATGCCTATTACTTGGCCGAGCGAGCGCGCGCATACCGAGATACCAAGACCGATTGGGTCCGCGCCCCCGAGTCAAGACTGGAGAAGCTTTCAGTTGAAAAGGGTCTATTACGAGAGACAGAAGTGGTGCAACACCAGCTCGAGGCCTTGTTGAAGTGTGATGTACGTGGACAAGCACATGAAGCATCGCCAATGATTGCGCTGCCTTGAACGCCTTCAGACATTGAAGCGCTAACACTCCCCCCAGGTCATGGAAAACGAGCCCGAGAACGAAATCACTATAACCGTCTTCCGATTGCTTGTCTTGGACTTGTTGGCGCTGTTCCAGGTTCTTAACCAAGGGTTGATTAGCATTCTCGGTTGGTTCCCCTCCCCCTCCCCCTCATGTCTCAGTCCACCTCCTTTACTGACCAAGGCCCGTCTCCTTAGGCCACTTTTTCGAAATGTCAAAGGTCGATGCCGAGCGTGCCATGGCGATTTACCGCAAGTTCACCAAGCAGACAGACTACGTGGTCCAGTACCTCAGCGTTGCCCGACAGTACGAGCACCACACACGAGTCGAGGTCCCAAAGCTCAAGCACGCACCTGTCAACCTGGGACGCCAGCTTGAGGAGTACCTGAACGATCCAGACTTTGAGGTCCACCGGAGGCAGTACCTCGCTGAGCAGGATGTCAAGAAGCATGGGGGTGGGAGCTCAAGCTCTAAGGGGGCGGGTCTCAGTAAGAAGAAGAGTCTCGATTTCCCCGAGCCGTCCTCCAACAACCCCTTCCCCAAGGTCATCAAGGCTTCTTCAACTGGTGGCAAGCCTTCCGAGAAACCTCAAGCCAACAAGGGCCCTGACCCTGATTTGATCGACTTCTTCGACTCAATTGAGCAGAATCAGCAACCACTGGGTGGGACGACCAACCAAGCACAGCCCTTCCAACAGCAACCGACGGGCATGCAGTTCCAGCAGAATGGCTTTGGTACTCAACCTACAGGCTTCGCAGCAAACAACAGCCCCTTCCAGCTGCCTCAGCCTACAGGCGCACTTGTGCAGCAACCTCAAATCCTGCAACCAAGCTTTACCGGCGCCGGCTTCGGAGGGTTCACTTCACAACCTGGATTCCAGCCGAGTTCTCTTGCACCAATTCCCCAAGACTCTGTGGCCAACTTCCCTACTTCTTCTCCTCAAGCCGTCCAACAGCCAGTGCAAAATGGAGGACTTCAACCCGTGCAGAATGGAGGTCTTCAGCCAATGGTAACTGGGCAACAGAGCACCAATCCCTTCAGGCAGTCGATGCTTCTGGCTCAGCAAACAGGTGCTCAAGGGAACCAGATGCCTTCTTCCGTTTCAACGCCTGCACTAAACCGGCAATCAACAAACCCATTTGCTCGATCACCAGGACAGAACACGTCGCCATTTGCGCAAGCTTCCAATTCACCTTTCCAACAACCTACTCAACAACAGCAACAGCCTCAACAACAAGCTGCTGCTCTACAGCCAACACCAACTGGTACGAACCCCTTTGCTCGACACTCGATGCTGCCAGCGCAATCCCAGGAGCAGCAAAGGCCACAGACAGCGGGAGCTGCACTTGTTGCTCAGCCCACAGGAAGCACAAATCCATTCCGTCACGGTGCTTTCGTAAACCACGCCACAGGCACAGGATGGCAACATAATCAAGCACCGATCGGAGGTGGCCTCGATCAACTCGAAACAGTGCCCGTGTTTCCCCGACCAGCACAACAGACCCCCTGGCAGCAATAAAGGGGGCAGGCATAATTCTCCACCACTCTCACATCTACACGACACTATAAACTCAACACTCTAAGCCCTTTTTTTTTCTCTCTCACACATCCACAACTCGCGTTCCTCGGCGCTTTCTTCTGTTTTTTTGGTTGTACAATCCTCCCTTTCCATATAGTAAGCGAGGCGTTTTTCGGGAGGGGGATGAAGAAAGATGGGGAAATGGGGGATCCTCGCAAGGTTGAAAGGATGGTTTTTGTTGATACGCAAGGGGGTTGCTCTCCAGTAGCAAAAATTATATTTAACCTGCCCTGGGCGAGAATCTACTGCTCCCTCTTTGCGGAACCTTGGCGATCCTCTGATTCCCTTTTTTTGTCGGGTTTTTTATTCTCCTTGGTTTAGTATAGTAGCAGTCATAAAAAAATATCATTGGTGTTATTATATTAACTCCTCTTGCCTCATTTTATATCGTAGTCTCGATGGAATTCTGGTGTATACCCATGGTATCGTGCCTCTTTTTTGTGTGTCCCTCGTGAAACTCCCCAAGTCTCTATAGCAAGTGTCGTTCATTTCCCTATACGCCCTTTTGAACCGTTAAACGCCGTAGCTATGCTCTCCCAAGTACAATATTCCCTCCCGAAAAAAAAGACCATTGAACAAATCCTCCTCTAGAAAGGATCGTCAACGTCCATCTTTCCTCCCGTATCCGCCGCTGTTGCAACACTTCTTTCTGGCTTTTCCTCACCGACAAATACGCCCAAGCCAGAGAATGCCTCAAAGAGTGCTCGGGAGAGGTACTCGTCTGGACTATACCCTCCAGCCTTGAACTCGGTCTTTGTCCTTGTAATCTCAACCCACTCGTTCGAGTACGCTGTCAACTTTTCTGGCGCTAGGTCGACGCGTTGTGTCGTGAGTCGAACTCCTCCATATGGATCGTATGGCTTATCGTCGGCGACATGATGTGCTGGACCCTTCTTGTCGCGAAGACCACGGATCGAGAGTCCTCCTGCACCGCCAGCTACACCACCCAAAGCACCACCATCTCGCTTCGTCTGGCCTCTCTTCTTGAGTAAAATCTTGTTCATGGCCTCGTTTGCACGACCATCTTCAGCGCTCTGGAGAGAATCGAGCATCTCTTCACGGAAGCGCTTCGCGTTGGCCTTCTCTTCCATCTCGGCTTTGTGCTCATCCATACGACGTTGTCTTGCTTCCTCTGCTTCAGCTGCCAAACGTCGTTGACGGGCTTCGTCTGATTCTCGAGCGAGTCGTCGGTTGCGCTCAATGTCAGCCTTGTGTTTCGCCTCCCACTCGGATAACTGAGCTTCTGCCTTTCGCTTCGCCTCTTCAGTACCACTGACAATGTCGCCTGTCAAACACTCGACCATCTCAAGATACTCATTATAATCCTCCAAAGTCTCAAAGTCCTCCTCAACCTTGTTAAAGACAGCCGCGACACGTCTCCGAATGTCTACCTCGCGCTCAACGCCCAGGTCAGCGAAAAAGGCCGTCTTGAAGCCCCTAAGACGCAGCGTCTTGTGGCAGCCAGCGTAGGGACACTGGTTTGGTCCGTCCTTGAAGATGCGCTCGACGCACGTCTTGCACATGCGGTGGTAGCATTCGGGGTTGATGCGGAATTCCATGTCGCGGTTGAAGTACCGCGTCGTCTTGCACACGGGGCACGTCTCGTCTTGGTCGGGCGGTGGAGGGGCATTGTTGGAAAAGTCGGAGTGGTGGCGCACTGATACGGCGCCTGTTCGTGACATGGTTGCGGGTGTTGAGGGGGGTTGAAGATGCAAGGTTGAGGGCGAGAAGATAAGAGGATGAAGTTGTTTAGCAAGATTAGAGTGATTCACTGTTTGGTTCTGCGCGGCTGAGGCTACAGGGATTACATGTTTCATGGATAACTTCCTATTGGTTGAAGCTAGTTACCCGCTCGCCCCACATTGAGTCTGCCCCTCCATTGAATAGTCAGCCTTCTCTCATACGAATCGTTTCCATCATCTTCTTCTATCACGACAAACTCAAAATGGCCGACAAAGGTATGTTCCTGACTCTACCCTGACATGTTTCTATCGTTTTAAACTAACTTTCAATGCCAGAACCTACTCCCGTTGAAGACGCTGCCGCTCGTGCCAAGGAGGCTGAGGAGCAGGCTGCTCTGCCCTACAAGTGGACGCAGGTCATTTCTGAGCTTGACATCACCTTTACCGTCCCCGGGAACTTCAAGTCCAGAGATCTCGTGATTGAGATCAAGAAGAACAGTCTTCAGGCGGGCGTAAAGGGTCAGGAACCCCTCATCAAGGTACATACACCCTCACTTTTCTGTCTTCCTCCCGCCAGTCTCAGCTAACACCTACCAGGGCGACCTCCCCCACCCCATCCACGTCGACGACTCAACCTGGACGCTGAGCACCAACACCGACGGCACCAAGACGGTCGAGATCCACCTCGACAAGGTCAACAAGATGGAGTGGTGGGCTCACGTCGTCACCAACGCCCCCAAGATCGACGTGTCCAAGATCCAGCCCGACTCGTCCAAGCTGTCCGACCTCGACGGCGAGACGCGCGGCATGGTTGAGAAGATGATGTTTGACCAGCAGCAAAAGGAGCGCGGTCTGCCTACCTCGGATGAGCAGAAGAGGCTTGATATCCTCAAGCAGTTCCAGGATCAGCATCCTGAGATGGACTTTAGCAAGGCCAAGATTAACTGAGCGAGCAACCAAAAGTGTAATATCCTGTCATGAATGATCAAGGCAGTGATTTTTGAGTCCTTCATTACTTTGTCTCATCTTGTTTCCAGTGCTACTGCTGCCCGTTCCAAGAAAGCGTTAAACTCCTTGACCTGCTGGAGCATTCCGCCTGCTGGGCTCGCAGAGCTAGCTTCATTTGTGATGCGTGCCACGAGAAGCTCGAGATTTGCTAGCTCAGCCTTTTTCTCTTGGGCGCGTGATAGTTCAGGAGCATCTCGTCCCTGTTCAACTGCGAGGTCTACATCATGCATCATGGCAGACGTGTCGAGACGATACTAAGTAAAAATGTTAGTCCAGCATAGCCATGAAAAGTCTCTGCTACTTACTTTTGACTCTTTGGTGTCTTCCTCGTGCTTGATTCGCACTGCGTCCATCCGGAGAGCAACCTGTTCTCTCTCCGTCTTCAGCTGGAGGATATCTTCCCTTAGTTTCAGCTTCTCTCGTTGAATCAGGCGGACTCGTTTTCGTAGCGAATGCCAATCATTAAGATGAGTGGCCTAATCATGTCAGTTTCAGTACTCTGGAATATGTAAAAGGAACTCACCAGCTGGAGGAGCTGCAACGTCAACTGCTCTCGATACGCATCCACAGCCCGTATCTTGATACGGCACTCCTTCTTCTTCTCCTTGTCTTCCGTGCTAGTCATGGTCTCGTAAAGCTTGGCCAGCGTAGTCTCAACAACTTCCCGGCACACCTGCGCAAACACATCCACAACGGTTTCATCCTGATTCTGGAACGGGACATCGCCCGCGATGATAGGATCTTCCTCGCCATCGCCTTGTCGGAATTGCTTGGCGTTGACCCATCTTTGTACGGTGAGCACAATAGCTGTGCCGTCACTGACCCGTCTGTCCTTGGCGGCTTTCTTTGCTTTGCGGGCCTGTTTTTCCATTGTCTTGGCTTCTGAATCCCGTGGCTTTGCCCTCGCTCTGGCCTTTGATTTGGTTGCTGGTTGTTTTTGCGTGGCAGGGCTTCTTGATGGTCGTCCACGGCGTCGTTTTGGTGCTGGCTCTTCCTCTTCAACATCCTCCTCAACTACCTCCGAGGGTTCTACTTCAGGGGAGCGAGATGGTAGACTCCTTCGAGGTCGCTTTCTTCCAATGGTTTTGGCGGCTTCCTCCTCGTCAATCTCCTCTGCCACAGCATCTTCTGGCGCTTCTTCTTCTCGGACTTCGGTCTCTTCAGGTATTTCATCCTCTGCTTCAGGCTCTTCCTCAGTTTCCTCAGCATCGGCCGCTTCAGCTTCAGCTTCAACCTCCACTTCCGGCTCCTCCTCCACTGGATTGGTATCTGAGAGTTCATCATCTGCAGGGTTGTAATCGGTCGGTCGATCAGGCGAAAGCTCGTCCGCATACTCCTTCTCACCAGCTCGTGAGCTTTGTCGCCGAGACATCCTCGCTCGGATGGAAGCAGCTCCTTCGCTGCGCCGGACCTTGCGCACCAGAGGCGAAGACGAGGGTGGTACCTCTTCTTCCGTGAAAAGCCCATCATGTAGTCGAGTAGTCGAAGAGAGAGCGTCGCTCATGCGCACATTTCGCCTTCTATCTGGAGGACTGTGGGCATTATCCTGAGCACCCTCTCTCAATCGTGGTATAGCTGGCGATCCAGAGGCATTCTCGTTTGGTAGGGCCGGTAGCGCAACGTCTGGTTCGTTGTCTTGAGGCTCCTCGGTAGGACTCGGTATCTCAGGCTCCGGCGCCTCTACATTCTCAACACTGGGCTCCTCCTCCTCCACCTCCGTCGCCTCTGCCTGCGCGGCTGATTCCTTAGAAGAGTCGGGTAGGTCGTAGGGGTCTCTCGGTACGGATCGAGGTGATTGTCTGCGCGCGCTCCCTGGCGGCTGTGCAGAGGGCGGTATTTCATTTTCTAGTCTCTTTCTCTTGGCTGATGTGTTTGGTGTGCGACGCGCCGAGGGTGCTGGAGGCGCAGGTGCTGATGGAGCGGCGGGAGTCGATCCGGCAATGTTAAGGCCGGCGATGTCGAGATTGAAGGAATCGTCTTCGATGACGGCACGTCTGTGATGATATTAGCGTCTAAATAGGCGATATTCGAGAGCCGGCGAGTCGTACTGGGCGCCTCGAAGACGTTCGTTCAGCCGATCAGCACGGCGCTGCTGGCCTGGGTGGTTATTAGCAACAATCCAAATCATTGTTTGGCAGCTCGGCGTAGGCTTACCTGTGGCCATTGTGGGATAAAATTCGGCCTACGCTTCGACTTGCGCATGCGCATTTCCTAGAAGAAATTCCGTAGAGACGATGTGCGAATGTGGTGTTGCGACCGGATTCTTGGGTGATGATGTAGGAGCAATGTTTGAGAGCTTCTGACGCGTGGGGCCAGACGCGTTTGGAGTCGCGGGGCATCAATTAACTGATCATGACCACTTTAGCCACGGCCATGATAAAGCATCCAATGTAGACATATACAGCAACTAAAACTGCATTCTTATAATATTTAGGCCATATTTTTTTGGTTTTTGGTTCTTGTTTTCGTGAAGAATAGTCGTGGCCTTGAGGAGGTCAGATTGCCTTGGGTGTGGTCAATGATCGTCTTCAGCGCCAAAGTAAACAACTCATGATCAATTGTATACAACCCTCTATTGTTTGGCCGGGTATCAATTAATATACAGAGGCCTTTCTATAACCTCGTTCAAAGAATCTACCCATGAATTTTGTACAGTTCCCTAGTTAAATTTGACCTAAACGCCCCTACACCTGATGTTTATGTAGTCTAGTTGATGGCAACCCATTCCATCTTCTCCGAGTTAAACCTGTGACTGTTTGGTTGTCAGTGAGTTGACCTTGACTAATCCTTCTAGGTAGAAACATACTCGTGAAAGTCTGTCTTTGACAGGGATGCTTTGCCATACTCAGAAGCCAGTATTTCCTTGTATCGATAGGGGATCTTGCAAGGGAGGCCTTCGAAGGTCGTATCTAGCAGAGGAAAAACGTACTTGTCCTGTTACACAAGAATCAGCGGATGCACCATACAAGAAACAGGGCGACAAACCTTGAACTCGTGGTTGTGCTTGTCGTAGAGGACTCCTTCACCTCTTATGTGGCCAGGATCATACCTCGCCGCTGTGATGTCGATAAACAGCCCAGTCTGCATGTCAATCCACCGAGCATCAATGACATTGAGAGTGTCATCCCGACCACGGTGCTCAAAGTACGGGTTAATCTCAAGCTGAAAGAAGCGACCTTCGGGTGCGTTCTCGTATTGGTAGTAATAAACCGTCATGTTGTGATATGCGGCCAAGAAGTACATGTCCGCCTCGGTCACCTGGACATCGGCATCCAGGTCCCACGGCATGACCTAGCAAATCGAGTCAGAAAGCAGAGTAGACGACACTTGTCAAGCTTCTTACCTTTTTCCCCCACCACCAGCCAAGCAGGGAGCCGTGCATTAGCCATGTCTGAACGCCGAGATCTCGGAATGTGGCCAGATATGTCTGCATTAGAACTTTGATGCCTGCGTTTTGTGCGGCGAGCTCGAGGGGTTCATGCATATATCTCCCGTCATAGTGCGGATGGTTTCTTGGCGCATCATGGGTTAGCATGGGTTGATCGAATAGCAGTATAAACTCACGCTGCCTCTCCTATACAGTGGTTAGTCTTTGTCTCATCATCAAAGGCTTCAGGTAAGCCCGTGGGTTCTTGTTTGAGACTTACTAAAGTACTTTGGTGGTGGTGGTAAAATATTTGGAATTTTCTGCTCCAGCTGCTCAATCTTCTCAAGAACGTCCGGGATAACTGAACCGCTGGCAGACGAAAGCCATGCGGCAAAGGCGCAAACGGCCGACAACTTCATACCCGGCGTAGAGATTATCACACAGAGGCCGCGACAGTACAAGATGTGCGACCTGTTGAGGATGAAGCAATGGAGCTGACGTCGATGTGGAAAGGGATGATAAGAGTCCGAAAGATCCGCAGGGGCACGTCACACACTGTCTAGCATCAATCACCAGGATCAACAGCAAACAGCCAACAAGGTTGAGAGATGAAAAGAGGAAACAAGTATATGACAGATACGTCCAGATTTCGAAAGAACAAACGAGACCTATTCAAAGGTATTGATGGCACGTTAAAGAAGGACAACGTAAGGGCGCTTGACTCGCCTCCTGTGGAATTATCCAGTCCCGCTCCAATATATTCAACCCCTGATCCCCTACAGGACCGCCACTTCCCGTCCCTGATCGCCGCGTCACTTTTAAACGCATTCACAGCGGGTTCAAACGTTTTGGGCATTTCTGAAGCTATTCAGACACTTGTATATACAATCAACCTTAGTCGAATTAGTATACTATGCACTCCTCGTATAAAAGATCCTTCTTACTCAAATAACCTTACTTTAACTACAAGACTTGACTGAAGAGTACGAGCGAACCAACCACTCCTCCCGCCAAGCCCCCACTTCCCCGTGGCGCAGCAAAATCCCGCGCTCGTGCATATTGTGGCTAGTGAGTCTAACCCCCAAATGGGCAGCTGACTGACGCAAGCTCAGCCCCAGCTCCTCCTCCATCATCGCATCGTGGAGCTGCCTAGGCAAGCAACTTGTCTTCTTCCTCAACTTGAACCTTTTTCACATTGTCAATCCCTCTCCGCAGGCGATCCTAGCTGCTTGTGCTAGAATCGCTTCTTCGAGTTCTGTATACCTTGCCGCTGGCAGGTCCTGCGTGGTCCAGCAAGGCCGAGGCCTCAGCGACTCCTATTCGTCACTCCCTTGCTCCCCTCAACATCATCATCAGCTTGAGTCTGCTTGATTGAGCAGCCCGCCATTAACAATGGGCGCGTGGAACGTATGTCGCCAGCTCCCGAAACATGTGCTCCCCATTCTCTTGATTGCAGACTAACACGCGCTGTAGCTCTTCCGTATCTTGGGCGACTTGTCCCACGCCCTCTCCAAATGCATCCTCATCTTCGCCATCCACCGCAACCGCAGCGCCGAGGGTGTCTCTCTGATCACCCAGATCCTTTACGCGCTCGTCTTTTGCACCCGCTACCTCGACATCTTCTCTGAAAAGTTCCCATGGAACTTGATCTTTAAGATCTTCTACATTACATCGTCCTTCTACATCCTCGGTATAATGCAATGGATCTACCCTCGATCACGCGAGAGGGAGATTGCCTGGAAGATTGGTGCCATCATTCTTGGTGGCTCTTTTGTTCTGTCACCTTTTGTGATGCTGATCTTTGAGAGATCCAAGGGCTTCCTGACTGTAAGTCTACTAACCTCGTGATCTTGAAACCATCGCTGACTCTTGTCTCTTCCAGTGGATGTGGGTCTTTTCCCAGATTCTCGAGTCCGTCTGCGTCCTCCCCCAGCTTCTACTCCTCAGGCAGACGACTGTGCCTACCGTTATCGACTCGTTCTACCTCCTCGCCCTCGGCTCCTACCGCGCCCTCTACTGCATCAACTGGTTCCTCCGAGAATTCGAGGTTACCGGAAAGAAGCCCAACACCGTCTCCGTCATCTTCGGCATTATCCAGACCGCCCTGTACGTCGACTTTGCTTGGGTATACTACACACGCCAGCGCGTCAAGCTCCGAGGCGGCGGCATCGTTGACGCCGACGATATGCGCCGTGGCTGGCTCCTTCGCCGCATCTTTGGTAAGCGGTTCGAGACCTCGGAGGATGACGAGGAGAGCGGTCCCGGCGGCTTTGACGACGACGACACCGGTGCCCGCCGTAGCGCCCGGCCCAAGTGGGGAGCTCGGGGCATCTCTGTCAGCGCCGACGACGGCGTGCTTGAGCAGGAGCGACACAACCGTGAGCAAGACGAGCTTGGCGGACCCGTCGACCCAGATGCCAAGATGCAGGACCCCGACGAGCTTGCGCGGGCTCTGGATGATGACGACGATGAACAGACCCCGCTGCGCCCCGGTCAAACAGAAGGCCAACCCAGTGGGCTTCGAGGAGGGGAGGAATGGCGCGACTAAGCTCGCAAGCTGATCCTCTGCCCTTTTTCATTTTGGGAGATTTCACGATTCAGAGTATAAGGCTGAGACGGAGTATGACGGGTTACAACAATTGTTTGGGACTGTTTGGAAGGTATACAATTTCTACTTGAGCTGTCACTTTGGGAACACGACACCATGCTAGGACTGCTGTAGAAGAGACGGGAGAAGGTACTGGCAATGACATGTCAGCCAGGTGGATTGTGTGGTAAGGGGGATATCGGGATTTCCTTATTACTGGGCTCAACGTGTATCGATAGCGCAATGCTTTTAACGAGAATCTCAAAGCGAGATGAACTGGAAACCAATCACTCAGAATCACGTTATCAAAAGAGACACAGGGGCGGTTGATCATACCATTGACGCAGAGTGCGAGGGCCATTTGCCCTCGAGATTCGTTTCGTTCGCTAAACCAACCAACCCGCACTTTTGTCAAAGGGGAATCGTTATATACAACTAACCACACAAACAGGCTCTTATCGAGCACTTTGTCCCATCAACACGCGCCAGGTGCCAGTACTGTCTATCCGACAGATTGGCCTTGTTGCAACTCCCACCAGCAGCATCCAGAAAGCTGCGGTAAACTCCAGAACAGAAAACAAAAAAGAACTATAGAATAAACAGATACATGCAGAAAAAAAACGTGCAGTAGAAATAAAAATGGGCGTCTTGAAGGCGCTGGGTATCAGACGAAGCCACTTTCTTAGTCAACAAAGCGCTTCTCAAACTCGTGGAACAGCTTGGGGCTGATCTCATCGCTGCTCATGCCCTCAATCTCGACGAGAACACCCTTCTGGGCGTAGTGGTTGAGGACAGGCTCGCTCGTCTCCTGGAACTTCTTGAAGCGAGCGCGATATACTTCCTCCGAGTCATCAGCTCGCTGGATGAGTGGCTCTCCAGTTACATCGTCAATTCCAGGGACCCGAGGCGCATTGAATGAAGTGTTGTAGACTCGGCCCGAAGGCTCGTGAACCCAGCGACCAGCAATTCTTTCCAGGATAACAGATACAGGTGTCTTGAGGGAAACGACAAGGTTAATGGGGATCAGCTTGTCGAGAGGAGCAGCCTGGGCGGCTGTTCGGGGGAAACCGTCGAGGATAAAGGAGGCGGAAGGGTCTTCGGAGGCTCGTGGCGGGACATGTTGATCAAAGAGGGAGGGATTGCTGATGAATGAGTCCACGGGAGGGGCCCCATCGTACGAATGTTGGCCCATTGCGGTCGCCTCGGAGGCGAGGGTCATTACTGGTCCTCGACCAGCCAGCCATCCGCGAGTATAGAGTTCGTTGGAAATGAGTCGCAAGATGAGATCGTCGGCGACGAGACCGCCAGACCTCATCGTAGTCTCGACCTTGATGCCTGCGATTGCGAATGTTAGCATTGAACTTGAGAAACTTGAGAGAGCAGCAGGGTTTGGATGCTGACAACTTACCGAGAGGTGTCCTTTCCTTGACATTGCGACGGAGAAGGTCACCAGTGCTGACAGAGTTGAGTTGAGGGAAGCGCGCGAGCAACCGCTCGCTCTGGGTTCCTTTACCAACGCCAGGTGCACCAAAGAGGATAACTCGAGCAGCCTTGTTCAGTCTCATTCTAGGCGTTCTGGAACGTTTTCGACCGGCGCGAGATGGTACAAAAGAATTGGTTGACTATTCAATTGCGAAAAAGAGAAATCGATTTCGTCTAGGTACAGATTCGAAGAGGGACTGGTGGTGGGTGGATTCCAAGGATACTGTCGGCTTTTTCGTTGAGGGGAGGGTGTGTGCTCGGTGCAAAGATAGCGCGGGCAGTTGTTGAGAAGAGTCGCAGGGATGGATGGGTTTAAATTGCCGTCGAGAACAGGATGATGGGATTTCGAACAGGCCAAACTAAGGAATAAAGAGATAATAATCAGGTCAAAACAATCGCACACGATGACAAAAGATGAAAAGAGAAACTAAGAAGCTTAGGTAGGCTGGGAACAGAGCAAGTTATCGAGGAAAAAGGTGGGAGGAGGTGGGGGAAGGAGGACGGAAAGCACGGGCTGGCGTGGTGTTGAATGGTGTCTGTCGATTTGTTTGGTTAAGGCGGTACCTACCGACGCGCGTGGTCTTTCGCCTGCGACACATGTACCGGCCGATGACGGGATGCTTGCTCGTGGCGTGGAACGTGCGCAGCAGGAACGGTCAGGGTGGGCAGGGACCAACACATCCTGCCTGTCCGGTCCGGGGGCATGGACTCGTTCCGTCTCTTGCCGTTGCTGCGTCTGGTCTGGAGTTTCTAAGCAGCCAAGGAAGAGTCAGGCCAAGAATAAGCCTAGATCTATGACATCTATTTCTAGACACAGATATTTAGTTTCCCTAAGCCTCCTTCAAGAAAGAAAGTTCAACCATCGTCAACTCCCCCCCTCGTGCCCAAAATCCGGGGGTTTCCGGGGAAGATGTGAGACGGTGCTAAGGATCGGCGCCCATTCGTGTTAAGTCCGGGGTTCGTCCAACGAGGGGGAAAAGGTGTGCGCCCCGGGACAAAGGCATCGGAAACAATCCGATACTCGAAGCACGAGCTGTTCGGCAAGCAAGTCCCGTTTCTTGGTTTTGACAGGTGGGCAGGGCATGTGAATCCATTCTGCCTGCTGCGGGCGGTACCTCTGGCGCCGTTCATCCGTAGGCAAACACTTGGTACTTCTCCCGCTGTCCGATCTTCCCAAGCCTCTCTCGGGCAGAAGTGCCATCGGCATATCCTGAGTGTCGTTTAACAACCTTTCGATGGCTTTTCGCTTTGTAAACGGCATTCCAACAAAAGCATCCTGAAACGTGAAGGATTTCTAGGGGGCCAATCATCTGGCGTGAATTTGATTTCCAAGCACCAGCGCATCGGACAAGCCCCCCGAACCTTGCGCGAGGTGAAGTCTCGGCGGTACCGGCAGTGTGGGGAGTTTAGATCGCTTGCTGAAGAACGCCAAGGGTGATAATATGGTAGCTTAGAAATATCACAAAAATTCTGACTCGACTATAGTAGAGCTCTCAACTTATAAAGAATGATGTTATGATATCACTGCCTATTTCTATGTCGCGAAATATGGCATCGCGTTGTCGCAGGTAGGTTATTCTCTTCACATCACCAAGCGCTGTGCAGAGTACCTTGACCACCAATCCGTCCGCTCCAATGCCAATATCTAGCAGCCATACTCTGGCACCTCGATTTACCATTCCATGGGAGAATATACTAATAGTAGAAGTTTATTTATTTAATACTTTACACATTTCTTCTAAATTTATATTTGTCTACCTTATCAAGTGTGGTTCGAGAAGTGCTGCCGTGTCCCAATTCGTCCATAGGTCACCGTTCAGCCAGGCCAAACCACCCCCAGCAAAGGTGAACCACCAAGGATTCCTCACCAAGACATGCTCTACATAAGACTAGTTATCTAAGCGCTATATAAAACAAGCGCCCAAATATCTTTATCGCCTCTAACCTTATCAGGCAAGCTACCGATATACTCAACTCTTATCACATGTCAGTAACCTCCATCTATCTACCTACCCTGGTGCTCCAAGCCACGTTTTCCAAGACAATCGCGGCATGGTCTATGTCCATCATGCCAAGAAAATATAAACATTTATCACTGTGATAAGATGATATTGGGCTTGGCTCTATAAAATCCACGTCGTTACCATATGAGGGCGTGTGTCATTAACGAGTTGTGGTCGTGGTGCTCCAGTGTTGAAATCTTGGGTCTTCATTCCGTCGAGTAGGACACCATGGATTGAAGAGCCATAAATCGCAAAAAGTTCTACCGTATCCATACGTATCAAAGAATTTTATTCCTATGAATTTTGCATCCTTCATGCTATGATCTCTACATCAAATAGCATCGCCTATGCGCATGGTGGAGAACCAGTACGCGAGCTTCACCAATCCCCAGAACCCAAATAAGCTTACTTTTGAGTTTAACTATTGACCTCTATCACTGCTCCCACACCGTTGCAAATCGGCGATACATCTCAATATGATACAGATAAAAAGCTTATCGTTGGTTGTATCCGTGTTTGCGATAATCTGATTGGTACTGCTTACTCGTCATTCGATAGTACACGTCGATATGCATGTGAGAAACCCAGTAGAGAGGTTCATCCATGCTGATGGACTGTTTCAAGTCGTTTTTACGACGGAACAGACATACATAGACCATATACCAACACGATAAACGTCCGCTCTCACGGGCTTGAGCGAGTTAATATCTCCTCCTTTACCTCGGCAGCTCGCAGTGCAGCGAGGAGTACTTACTCAATGTCAGCAGGTACCTGTTCCGAAAATCTGTTCCAACCGCGTGCACTTGGAAACCAAGGGAAGAAAGAACCCTTGTCAACTGCCGAGACACAGTCCCGAGGTGTCCGACCACCTAGGGTAGTAGTGCGGGATCGGCGGAGCAGTATCCATTTTGACTCAAGTCAAACCATACATCATGCTATGGCACCAACCTCGTTCGCCGACACCCCCGTTCAAAGAAACCTGCGCTTAAGTGTACCCATTGCGGAATTCAAAGTCATAACGGACCAGTTATGAAAGCTCAAGCTCATGTCAACTGGCCGTAGATACGCCGGCTTGGCTCTTTACACTGATATCCACTATCCCACCAACACCGCTTGTTTTAACTCGTATTGTTACTCATGGGTTTGAGTCTCTTGAACCGCATGGCATCCATAGTCATGGGATTTGCGAAAACGGGCCGAAACAAACAACGGCCTCCCCGCACGTTTATTCATGATCCACGCGGGTCCCCAGATTTACACCCCCGCGTTGTAGTTCACCTGTCATGAGTGGTCCGGGGGTGGACGTCATGTATTTGGGTTCCTTTCCCATGGTGGTGGGTTTTGGTCATTCGCTCTTCTTCTACTCGGACTCTTTCATGTTGGAAAATGCCACCACTAATGCGCCTGGGGTCGGTCCGAATGCATCGTGGGAACCGCGGGAACGGTTTCCCGAAGCGTTGACGATAGGATGATCACGCTTCAACTTCGGAAGAAACAATGTAGTGTATTAGAAGAAGACTGATGTATATCGATGCTCTATAAAAGCGAGTCCAAGTCTTGTTCTTGTATCGGTCATCATGGTTGTTCCAAAGTGACTTGGGCGCTATCTACTAAATCAAAAGACTCTATCACCATGTGGTCTCATCTAGTTCTCCTTGGAGGCATCTCACTGGCTCTCAGTAGCCCTGTTGCTCGTCAAGATGCAAACCCTCCCCCATACCGAAACACATCTCTCTGCTTAGACAAGCGTGTGGATGACCTCCTCTCCCGCATGTCTCTTGAGGAAAAGGCAGGACAGATGTTCCATGCTCGTACGCAAGTTGTCAACAACACATTCGACGAAACTATCGAGGGTTATGTCAAGGATAAGCGCATAACTCATTACGTTCTCAGTGGAGGTGTCAACGACGCTCGCGCCGTGGCAAACTGGTACAACAAACTCCAGAAGCTAGCCCAAGATACATCTCTGGGTATTCCTATCACCATCTCTTCTGATCCACAGCACGGTTGGACGGATGATGCTGCAGTGTCAGTTGTAGCTCAAGGTTTCTCTCGATGGACCGAGCCACTTGGCATTGCTGCCCTTCGGTCTCCTCAGCTGGCTCGCACCTTTGCTGAGATTGCTCGGGAGGAATATGTTTCGGTGGGAATCCGTCAGGCCCTTCATCCCCAGGTGGATCTCTCGACTGAGCCTCGATGGGGCCGAATTGGTGGTACCCTGGGCGAGGACGCCAACCTGACAAGTGCCCTGCTTGTTGAGTACATCAAGGGCTTCCAGGGCGAGAAGATTGGTCCTCACTCGGTAATTACTACAACGAAGCATTTCCCTGGTGGCGGTCCTATGGAGGATGGAGAGGACTCTCACTTCCCTTGGGTATGTGAAGCTCATCAACCAACTATGGGCAATTTCTAACTTTGATGAATTGCAGGGCAAGAACCAAACGTACCCTGGTAACAACCAGGCTTATCACTTGATCCCCTTCAAGGCGGCAATTGCTGCTGGCACAAGGCAGATGATGCCCTACTACTCGAGACCCATCGGAACTTCATGGGAAGAGGTTGCCTTTGGTTTCAACAAGGGAGTTGTCACCGACCTCCTTAAGACCCAGCTAGGTTTTGAGGGTATCGTTGTTACGGATTGGGGTATCGTCACTGACCGAGCTTGGGGTCTGGAGGATAAGACCGAGCTCGAGCGTGCCCGTCGCGTCATTGAGGCTGGCTGTGATATCTTTGGTGGTGAGACAAAGCCTGAGCTAGTTATTGAGCTCGTCAAGAAGGGATTGGTGTCTGAGGATCGCATCAACGAGTCAGTCCGCAAGTTGATGAAGGAAAAGTTTGAGTTGGGACTCTTTGACAACCCCTTTGTCGATGCCGATAATGCTGCGCGCGTGGCTGGCAACCCTTACTTCAGCCGTCTGGGCAACGAGACACAACGCCGGGCTTTTACTCTTCTCACTAATCAAAACGACATCCTGCCTCTGCCTCTGTCGGCACTCGAGGCCAAGTTCTACATCGAAGGTATCGAGCCTGAGGCTCTCGAGTCTCGAAACCTCAAGGTGGTGGACAAGCCAGAGGATGCAGACTACGCATTCCTCCGTCTCGCGTCCCCCTACAAGCCTACAACTGGCACTGGCCTTGCGGCGATGATCAACAATGGTACTCTCGAGTTCAACTCTACCGAGAAGGCGCGTCAGGCCAAGATCTACGAGACTGTTCCTACTGTCGTGGATATTAGACTCAACCGACCAGCGGCGGTGCCGGAAATTGCAGAGAAGGCGGCGGCGCTGTTTGGCAACTATGGAAGCAGCCACGATGCATTCCTGGATGTCGTGTTTGGCGTTGATGGCTGGGCTCCTGAAGGACAATTGCCATTTGACCTGCCACGATCTGATGCTGCGGCGGAGGCGGCCTTTGAGGATGTGCCATTCGATACACTGAACCCAGTGTTTAGATTTGGACATGGATTGAGGTATAAGGAGGAGTGCAAAGCAGCTGGAGCGTGAAAAGGTGAAATGTAAATGAATAATTGAGATGAGACTCGATAGTCGAGATGAGACCAATTAGCGGGAGATAAGAGACAGGAGGCGGGCTTATGACGGTGGCATTACTTCTAGCGTACATATTAGACGAAGAAATGTAGTTCAATCTTACTCAGTTCGTTGGCAAGTCAACTAGTAATGAGAATTATAGTGCGTCGAATTGGCCAGATAAGTATTTGGTCGACTGAGATCATCTCTACGATAGCGGGAACAGGCTAGGCAACGGGGAAGTTGACAAACAAGGTGCCGCGGACACGTGTTGGATCATAGGTACTGATACTCTGCAGTTGGAGTGAAATGAACAAGTCAAGTCAATTGGTGTTGTGAAACGGGGCGACGTTCTTGGCTATAAACGTAGAAGATGGTGTAGATGGCGTCGTAAAGCATCTGCATGCATGCACGTTTTGGCGTGTATGAATGCGGTTGGTGAAGATGCAACAAGAAGAGGCATCAGCCCCAAAGGATTATACGTGGATGGCTTCAATCAAGTACACGATGCAAACAATGGACCAATACCCAAATGTCTCATGACTCTGGGCTTCCATGCCAGCTCAGACAGACAGACACACCAGAAGCAGACCATGACAGGTCAATATGAGACAGCGATGAAGCCACCAGGCAACCAATTGACTGGGAGTGACAGCTCAGAGCAGCAGCAGTAGCAGCGGGCTGACAAAGGGAAAATCTGCATAAAAAACTAAACTCGGCAAAATGTCTTCGGAGATATGGCGGAGTCTTTCCCTTCTCGTCTGTTGAGAGCTGGGCCTTGACCCGTAAATTTCACATGCAGGGGATTTATTTGTTCTTCTTTTTGTTGAGGGGAGACAAACGGGACTCCCGGCACGACACGTGACTGTTGCTCCCTCATCTCTGCTGACGCAAGCCCCCCTGTCAAGGGCAGGGATTGGATGGATGGATGTTGCTTGAGACTGTGAGAGCGAGAACGGGGAGGCGAGAGATAGATTGAGGGGGTTTTGCCTTCGGGCTCCGCGACCGGAAAAACAGATTTCACGGATGCGGCGAACCCCGGCTCGTCTGGTCGGATAACGGAACGCCAGCTCTTCCGCCCGGCTGGGCTGGGCTTAGCACGGGATGGGGGAGATCCAATATCTCGTAACCACCACTACCACCACCTGGCCAGCGCCTCTTGAGAACTTAGACTGCGCATCCACTCTGTCCCTCCTTCATCTTCATCGTCTTTAGATTGTGCCATCGTTTTTACCACACACGATATCGATCGAATTCCGCCTCTCTCTTCGCAATCTAGAATCTTTCCTCGATACTTCGGCTCGCTATGAGCGCTTCCTCCAACGTCGCTCGCAGGGCCGTTGCCCGGAACCCCTTGTTGGGTAATGGTGAGCAGTTACCTTATCGGCTTCGCAGCCGGTCATCATCACCATTGAGGTTGTTGTACTGACTTTTACCGTAGCCAGGGCCCTCTCTCACGGTGTTTCTCCCGCCATCCTCGGTCGCCATGTCAGCCGCCATGCAAAGGTCCCGGCCATTGCCATCTTGATCCCGCTTCGGTCAATGGGCACCGAGCACCATCGCCCCGACGGTCCCCTTTCCGGCCCACCCCCTGGATTCAACGCCGAGATGGCTAAGAAGCCTCTTCCGAAGGATCCCAGCACTACAGCCGCCAAGAAGGAGGAGAAGAAACTTGATGCCCAGCCCAAGGAGTCTGCGGTTGCTAAGCCCGCCGAAGCTTCAGCCGAGGCGACCAAGGCAGAGGTCGTTGCAACCAAGGAGGGTGTCATGGAGAAGGCGGACGCTGCCAAGAAGGATCAGGAGGAGAAGAAGTTGACCGTGTGGCAAAAGGTCAAGAAGGAGGCCCAACACTACTGGGACGGATCCAAGCTGCTCGGCACTGAAATCAAGATCAGCTGGCGATTGGCCCTCAAGATGGCCGCTGGATACGAGCTCACTCGACGCGAGAACAAGCAGCTGCAGCGAACAGTCCAGGACCTGGGTCGGTTAGTGCCCTTTTCAGTCTTCATTATCGTCCCTCTCGGTGAGGCGCTTCTGCCTCTCGCCCTCAAGCTCTTCCCCAACATGCTCCCCAGCACATTCGAGGGAGCCAAGTCCAAGGAGGCCAAGGCCACTCTTTTGCGATCAACACGAAAGGAAGTCAGCACTTTCCTCCGACAGACACTTGGTGAGACTGGCCTGCCGGTGAGCCAGGCGACAACACAAAGAGAAGAGTTTTCCAACTTTTTCCGCAAGGTGCGGGCCACCGGCGAGGCTCCCACTGCCGAGGATGTCATCAAGGTGTGCAAGGTGTTCCGGGATGACTTGACCCTCGACAACTTGTCACGACCCCAGCTCGTTTCCATGTGCCGATACATGAACCTCAACACATTCGGAACCGACATGATGCTCCGATACCAGATCCGTCACCGTATGCGACAGATCAAGCGAGACGACAAGGCCATCAGCTTTGAGGGCGTTGATAGCTTGACCGTGGCTGAACTTCAGGGTGCTTGCGCTGCCCGAGGTATCCGAACACACAGCGTTTCTCCCGCGCGGATGCGAAGCGATCTCCAGACCTGGCTCGACCTCCGACTTAAGGAGGGCGTTCCCTCAACACTTCTTGTGTTGAGCAACGCCTACATGTACGGTCAGGGTTCGGGTGAGGGCTCAAGCCAGATTGAGGCCCTTGTCGGTGTCCTTTCGGCCATCCCCGAGGAGCTTTACCACGAGATTGAGCTTGAGGTGCACACCGCCGAGGGTGCGGCTACCAACAAGCAGCGACTCGAGGTTATCAAGGAGCAGCAGGATCTCATCGAGGATGAGGCGGAGCAAGACCACGCCAGCACAAGCTCTGGCTTTGCCACACCCCGAGATGTTGACGATATTGATGAGAAGGAGGAGAGACAAGCTCTTGCTGAGGCTGAGGGCCTAGGCAAGAAGCAAGTCGGTGAGATGGTGGAGGCAGAGAAGGAGTTGAACAAGGCTGCTGAGACAGCCGAGGTGCTGGAGGCTGAGATCAAAGCGAGCGCTGGCGCGGCGAAGCAGGAGCAGAAGTGAGGAGGCCGGTCCACAGAGCCGACTCAATGTACCACGAACACTTTGAACTTGGGATTGGGAGTTGTTTCATATGTATGACTGTATGGTATGGCATCAAAGGGTGGGATGGATGGGAACAAATGGCGCTGTATCAAAACGGACTTCCCCGAGAGAGTTCGCAAAGAGAATTACTACTACTACTGGGATAGACAACTCTCGACACAGGAAAGCAATAGATTCCACTGATTATTTTTTTTTTGTATATACGTGGTCATAGTCTAGATTGGATGAATACCACCGAGAGTCTATGCTTAAATGTGTCTTGTTTGCATGTGAAGGAAGCTGAATGTTAAGGCAAGGAAGCATTGTGGAAGCCTGAGATGGAGCCGGCTGCGTCATCGTGGCCCAGCCTCAGTTGCGTAGATCATTGATAGGGAGTACTTGGTGAGCAAGCACGAAGCGCCGAGCAGGCAGCGCATGGCTGTTATTGAATGCTATTGAAATTTCCAGCATAATTAATACGCTCTATTAAGTACGAAAACGATTTCATTTGATCTTCATACCCCATGTCGACATACTGAATCACTGTCTCCTCAACCCTCCCAAGTCCACTCCATCTCAGCTCGGTCCCTGCGCCACATACCAGCTCCCCACACTCACTTACGACCGACCTCTTGAGCTTCAACCTCCCGCCAACTCCGCCCGCGTCAAACCTTCAGCCTCTCTCTCGACCTGCAGCCTCGCGATCGTTTTATCTTTACCATTCCTCTACCTGCTTGCGCGAGCATCGACAAGGTCCTGCGACTTCGCCCATACCCCGAAATAGCCGACGGCCCCGCGCTGCCCGCAACCCCCCATGACGGCCATGGATCAAGACGACTTCTCCAATGTCTCGTGGAGCGACCACGTACATGATCAGACTTCGAGGACTATTCCCCCTGCTGAACAGCCTGGACATGATATGAATGGACCTGGAACTGGCCTCGAGGCCGATGCTCCTTCGTTGGGTAACGAGAAGCTTGAGTGCACTGTCGGCACTCCCATCAAGGAGAATGACGGCACCAAGGACGCATTCGTATCGTATCTGATCACCACCAACGTGTGTATCCTCATTACCTCAAGTATCCTTCCAGATGCTAACGGTTACAGTCCACCTTTTCCTCCTTCCAGCGCTCAACCACCACCGTCCGCCGACGCTTCACCGACTTCGTATTCCTCTACAAGCAACTCACCCGCGACTTTCCCGCCGCCGCCGTTCCCCCTCTTCCCGACAAGCAGCGCATGGAGTACGTCCGCGGCGACCGTTTCGGTTCCGACTTTACCGCCCGCCGCGCAAACTCCCTCCAGCGCTTCCTCGTCCGCCTGTCCCTCCACCCCACGCTGCGTCGCGCACCCATCCTGCACGTCTTCCTCGAGAGTCCCGACTGGAACGCCACCATGCGCAGTCGGGGCGCGAGGGCTAGCTCTACTAGTGATGCTGGATCTACTGGCGTGTTTGATAACTTTGCCGATACCTTTATTAATGCCTTTACCAAGGTTCATCGTCCTGATCGTCGGTTTATTGAGGTCAAGGATAAGAGCGACAAGTTGGATGATGACCTCGGCCATATCGAAAAGGTCATTGCGCGTGTTGCTCGTCGCGAGACAGATCTAGAGGTTGACCTGCGCGACCTCGCCGAGCAGTTCCAGAAGCTCATTCCCCTTGAACCTCATGTTGAGCCTGCTGTCCATGCTTTTGCTGCTTCTATCGAGGATACAGCGACTCATCTTCGGGAACTGAAGGACGTCACAGACCAGGATTACCTCGGTTCTCTCCGGGATATGCAGGCTTACTCAATGGCTCTTAAGGGACTTCTCAAGGCCCGCGAGCAGAAGCAACTTGACTACGAGCAACTGACAGAGTACCTCAACAAGTCAACCACAGAGCGCGACACACTACAGTCTGGTCACGGCTCTGGTGGTGGAGCAGGTGGATTCCTCCGAGCCAAGATTGAAGACGTCCGCGGTGTGGACCACGAACAGGCCCGCCGAGAACGTGCCCGCAAGCTGGAGCTGCGGGTAGAAGAGCTTACCCACGAGGTAGAGAGCGCCCGCAAGACGAGCGACATGTTTGACGACGAGGTAGTGAAGGAGGTGGCCGATTTTGAGCGAATCAAGCGCATCGAGATGAAGACGCAGCTGGGTGGTCTGGCCGACGCCCACGTCGAGTTCTACGGCCACGTTGCCGACATTTGGGAAAAGTACGTCCAGGAGATGGAGAAGGATGGCGGTGCCGTGAGGCCGTGAATAGTAAGGGATTGTTTATCTTGTGCGGACTTGAGGCGTTTATTGGGACTTGGGCGTTTAGGGATGAAGACGTGGTTAGTTGGTGAGGTAGCTAGCCGTGATATCAAGACACTTTGAACGAGGACTGCAGTTTCGTCTTTTGTTCTCGATGATTCGTTTGCCTGTACTGCTACTTTGGTCATACAACCTTGGTTCTCAACATCAGATTGCCCTCGTCATCCGCCACGGGCGTTTGTTGTAATTGAGACCAGATTTAGTCAAGTCTACATGTAAGATCTACTCATTTAAGGATGATAACCATCATGGGTTTACGATGTATTAGACAAAGATGCTCTCAGTGTCAGACCGGGGAACGTCGCCAGCGGTTGTCACAGTCACAGTCAGCCAAGGCACAATGCAAGGTTGGTTGACGCTGTTGTATTGATGTTGTTGACGCTATTATAGCGATGTTGTAATGATGTTGTCGTTGTCGTTAACGCTGTTATATCGATGTTGTAACGATGCTGTAGAGATGTGGTAATGATGTTGGCGGTATCATTTTGATAAAGATACTAGCGGGACCAGCAACTCTCTCATCGCCCACAGCCACAGCAAGAGCGCAACAACCACCACCACGGACCACCACAACCACCCCGGACCAGACCCAGCCTGCAGAGACACCTCCCAACCCCCCTCCGGGATAGGCGCAACCTCGATCCGGAAGAAGGACGGCCTAGTGTCCGACTCCCGCCGGCCCATGGTCACCCCATCCATTTGGCTTCTGTACAGAACGGGGTTCATCATCAGTGTGTTCAACAAGCAGGGATGGGCTGACTTACTGAATGGCCTGGGATGACCAATGGGCCGACTGGGTGTCGGGACTGGGCCGCCTTCCGGACTCGAGGTCCTCTGCGGAAGGGGGGAGGGGGCGTGCAGGCTCGGGTCTGGTCTGGAGTGATTGTGGTGGTGGTGGTGTTGTTGTCGGTGGTGGTTGTTGGTCTTGCTGTGGCCGTGGGCGGCCAAGAACGACGCGGAAAGAAAAAATCTTACTGTTGATACAAGTTAGCATGGCCAACGATGAATCACTGACTGGATTCCATGGGAATACTTACACAGCCATGATGATACTGGACTTGAGGAGAAAAGAAAAGAGAGAAGAGAAGAAGAGGATGAGAAAGACCATAAGTACAACGATGAGAATGAACGGGAATGTGAGGAAAGTGCAATAGGGGTCAGTTTGAGGATGAAGGAGGCGCCATGGTGGTGGCTGTATGAACATTAGGAAAGTGATATGGGTTCAGCGAGAGCCAGACCTGTCGAGATACCTACGCTGATGGTAGTACTAATCGCTTCTCTTGCTATCGAGTCAGAGGGAATGTTGGGCAAAGTAGGGCTCCAGGCTGTGTTTTAGGTTGTTGAGATTCGATTTTAGAAATCTCGATAAGCAATAAAACTATTAGCATCCGTTAATCCCGCCACGAATCAATCAATGGATCTTCCTCCTCCCAATATGAAAAGCTATCCATCTCCCTCTCCCACGTAGTCTCCTCGCCCTCTGTGTTCTTCCCTCCCTCGTCTCCTCCTCCTTCATCATTCACCACTTCCTCGACTTCCTTCGTCTCCTCTTGCTCCGTCTCCTCCCCTTGGTCGGCGTCTCTTCCCTCACGTTTCAATGCTTCCTCATCTTTCAGCCCCTCTTCCTTCCTTGGCCACGGCCAGAGTCCCTCCATGGGCATGTCATCATATAAGAAATTCGCATTGTCCTCCGGCCTGCGTGCGTCATAGTTGTATACCAGGTTCGACTTGTGGTTTCCGACGGAAACTTGAAAGACCTTTTCTGCTGAAAGATGATGAAGCCGGAAGGTGGATATTGGTTTGACAGTCGCTGCGCAAACATTCAGATGCCCCGACCACGTAGAACTCGTTACTGTGTAGCAGCGATTGTACAAGTTCCCAATTTCTTTTGTGTGAGTCTGCTTGACGTGGTTCTCCCCTTGTTGAACATTCTCACAGGTCAAGAAGAGGCCGTCACGCATCATGGAATGAACATCACGGGTGATGAGGTCTAATTGAGCAGTCCACCCGGTGAGCTGGTCGATCGGGGTTTCATTGCGTAGCTCGTCGATGTCTTGGCCAAAGATGAATACGACTCGGCCCAGTACCGGCGATGACCCAGCTCGATACCAACTGCGGGGTTTGATCGGGGGCCAAACCTGTCTAGTATCCTTGTAGTATGACAGCAACAATTCTGTCGGAGATGGCTGATCAGGGAGACGCGGGTTTCTCTTAGGGATTGAGCTGCCATTTGTGGCCGAGTTGTCTTTAAGAGTTGAGTTGATAGTAGTAGGGGGGGAGTTGAACAGGGCGATGAAAGCTTGATACATGCTCTTGAAGAACTCTAGTATCATCATGGTGGCGAGCAAAGAATTTCTTATTCGCGGTTAATGGGGTGGGACGGTGATAGATGTTTGGCAAACGAGGAGGGCCAGATGAGTGTTTATATATCCAGAGGCGCAAGTTTCTGCGCAAACCTTTCTGCCTTAGTAAACCTTGTATCAAAATAACTTCTTTTTTGCCTCTGACGGTACCTAATGTTCTGTTGCTTCCCTGGGCAATTGAGCAATGGAAGACGCACGTTGAAAGCTTGAATCACGCCCATCGAGATGAGTCAACACAAAGCAACATGGCGTTTGCACGCACGTCAACCGGCCCAGTGAAATGTTCTAATCTTCAAGGTTCAGGCTGGTATATACCGAGTGGATAATTGACTTGCCGACAGGAAGACACAGTTCTCCATTCTACGCGGATGGCCACCCCTGTCATCCCTGGAGTAGCCCCTAGGGTGTTGAGCAGAGGATGAGGATTGAGCGAAGGGGACAAGGGGTCGAGAGTCGGTTGTGATGAGAATTCCATAAGCTGGGGATGGGCAAAGTGAACGATGAACATCGGGAACGGCTTGGAGCGAGGATGGGCAGATCAAAAAGACAGGACGGTTGCGGTTGATGGGCCGGAGAGATTCGACATGGGAGACGGCGGGAGGCGGACCGCATCGAGGTTATCGTTCGGGGTATCATGAACGTCCGGTTAACGGCATGGATCGGGCATCGAGAACATTTGCGGTTGGGAGGAGGGTACTGGGAGGCAGCCGGGCCAACTCCTCCCCATACTAGTCGCTTCTCTTGCTATCGAGTCAGAGGGAATTGTTGGGCAAAGTATGGCTGCAGGCTGTGGTTTGAAGTTGTTGATATTTTGACTGTAGAAATCTAGACGAATAACCTCTTAAATTAAAATTCATCATTCCCGCCACGAGTCAATCAACGAATCTTGACACTCCCACTCTGAAAAGTCGTCTAGCTCTTCCTCCTTGCTTACTCCTTCATCCTTCACCACTTCCTCGCCTTCCTCCCCCCCTTGATCACCATCCTCTCCTTCGCGCTTCAATACTTCCTGACCCTTCCCCCCCTCTTCCTTCCTGGGAAACGGCCAGAGCCCTTTCATGGGCATATCGTCATATATGTAATTCGCACTTTTCTCCGGCTTGCTCCTACTATAGAAGTATACAGCATACCCAGCCTTATTCAAGACCTGGGCATTACACACCTTGTCAGCTGAAAGATGGTGAATCCGAAAATCCCTGACTGGTTCGTAATTCCATGACATGACCCAGAGCTTGCCTGACCACTTCGGATCGACGATAGTGAAGCAGCGGCGAATGAAGTAGCACTTGCGCTCATCTGAGTAGACCCGCTGCATGTGGTTCTCAAGCACTTGGACATTCTCTTGGGTCAAGTAGAGGCCGTCATGCATGAGGCTGGGAAGGTCCGAGGTGACAAGGTCCAGCTGGGCAGTCCAATCCTTGGGCGTTTCTTGTGGCGGGTCACTTAGCATGCTCTCAGGATCGGACGAAAAAGAAAAGTGTAGCTGCCACTCCCTGCGTGAAGGTGAATTTTGCAGGGCTGAACGGTTAGATATCATTTGGATATGGGGGGAAAAACTCGACTTACCACGGGGGATAAGGCACTGGTAGACACCCTTGAAGAGTTCCATTGTAATTATGATGGTTGGTGATGAGTTGTTGAGTTTAGTGAGCTGAGATGCAATGATGATGGGAAAATGTTGGTTGACCAGAACCAAGGGAGACGACCTGATTATTTATATCCAAATGCGTGACATACATCAACAAACCTTCTTTCACCTTGAATTTTTTATAAAGTTTTAGGCAGAAGAAGACTTTGTTGTGTTCCTAGGCAGCCTGGAACAAGGTTGTTGGAAAGATGCATGTTGAAAGTCTGAATCATATCGACCGAGGTGGTTAGGTTTCTTCACCTTGCCAATAGGGGCTACATACCACCCGAGGAGTTTTGAAGGCTGCTCTTTTCAAAGGTTTAGGTCTGCGTAGAAGCTAAAATCAGTAGAAACTTTGAGTATTATCGCTATCAGTTTGTACAGATATGATAGTAATGGTAGTCAGAGAATCAAGAAATTTTTACCAAGACATCCAAGTTACCGATTACATTCCGCATTACCTTTCTCGCTGAAAGAACATGATTTGCCAACCTATGCCGTACCGTACCGCTTATGATGGACCGGAGAGTCCAAAGCTCATATCATAGTTGAAAAAGAAATCGCCCGCCAAATCAGAAAAGAGATTATCAACACCAGGCATCTGACCTGTCGTGTCCATACCCGGATCAATGTCAAGACCTGTCCCCATTCCTGCCTCCCCTGGGGCAACAGGCTTGAGTGTTTGCGCCATTCTCTCCAGTCCACTGATCATTAGATTGGCTAGATGCCATTTTCCTGCTGGTTGTGATCGAAACTGCTGTACAAGACCTGTAATTAGATCATACACCTTTTCTTTCTCGATCAGATCGTCGTATTTAGTTGCGACTTTGGTGAGGAACATCGAAGCGAATGCTGTCATTGAGTGCACGTATGAGGGCATGCCGACGATACCCAGGGCGACATCAGGATCGTTTATGAACTTGTCGATGATTGTTGTCGCTGTTGAAATAGCGTTTAGGGCACAGTCTAGAAAGTAGTGTGGGACAGGGTCGTTCTTGGACAAGCCGCGGAAGACGTGGGAGTAGAGGTAGAGTTGGGCAAAGTTGTAGTGGAGGATGATGCCTTTACGGGGGAAGCCTCCGATGCCAGGCCATTGCTCTAAACGTTCCATTAGTGGTGATTCCAGGGTTTTGTATCAAAAGGAGGTCTCACCTTGCACCTGTTTTGTCCAAAAGTCAAACCATTGATCAAGCTGCTTTCGAAAGTGCGTGATGTGGTTCAGATGCATCCTGGGTATTGGCTTGCCCTTGTTGATGCTGAACAACTCCCTAATACTCCTAAGAATACTGACCGACGCAACTTGACTGAGAAGTCGTCGATCTTCTTCATTCGCGACTGAGCAATGGAGAAAGTTGATGACACTCTGTGTTGAAGCATCTTCTTGCACGATTGATGGCCGGCCATACAAGGTTGCCAGTTGTTGGTCGCAGACGTAGAGGATGTACCATATCCTCGCGCAGTCGGCGTCTTCGGAACTTGAATCTTCTATGGCTCTGTCGTAGCTATTGTGAAGATCGAATTCGGCAGCTCGACGGATCGCATGCCCAGAAAGCATCCATGATACATCACTCAACCAGTACGAGCCAATGCAGAGAGCTCGCAGGTAATCACGGTCTAGTCGTCTCTCGAAAATTGTCATCTCGATGAGCCTTCGAAACTCGGAGCTGCAGATGGGATAGAGTGAATCGGCTGTTGAATCGTGTAGCGAGGCAACTGTGAGAATGGCTACGAGTAAGAACTGGCTCTTCTGTCTTAGTTCTTGTAATGACTCGTAGGGGCAGCCGATGAGGTAGATGTATGGATTTAGGCGTCTCCGGTAAAAGCTGAATAGCCTCTCTGCATCAGCAAGAGATATGGAGCGTCTTGTGATGAAGTCGTCGATTCCGTGGCTGTGCTGTGAGTCGACATCATCGGGAGATCGAAGAGCTCGTAGTTTTGTGAGGGCATAGAGAGAATGGATGGGTACATAAGGCAGACCCTCATCTTCTGGCATCAGCTTTGGTGAGTTGTCGCGAGATGGAACATGATGGCCCTTGTTGGAGGGGATTGAGTGGCCGGGCGAATCTTCTTTAGGGGGTTCCGCACCAGCGGATGAGCGTAGAGCTGGTAATTCCAGGTCAAGTTTCCCGGCGACTTGTTTGAGGAAGCCATGCATTTGCTCCAGGTCTTGTAGCACATCTTGAGAGAACCTAATTTTTTGTTAGAGAGTGTCAAGTCTCAATTGAAGATGAATAACAACTCACTGTGACTTCTCATCGAGGATGGTCTGAAGGCTCTTGCCCAGGACACAGCTCAGGTTCTTTTCCGCGCAACGTCGACATGGCGGACCACTCTCGTCAATCAAGCATTTTATCTAGCACCCATTAGTTAACTTTACCCATCACTGCGAGCCAATGGACCCTCACCTTGTGTCTCCGACATGCCGTACAGGCCTTGACCTTTCTCGAGATCTGTGGAGGAAACTGCTGCTCACCTCCGACGGTGCCGTTCTCAGTCTCTGACCAAGTTCGTTTAGACATAATGGCTTCAATTGCAAGACCCGCCCGTTGTACTAGACTTTTGTAGGAAAGGGATTGTTTAGATATCACGACAGCCTGGTTGGCGGAGAAGTCAGAAGTTCTTCGGGGGGGTGGGCAAATTAACAAGCGGGGTTTTTCCGCGGCGACCTCCGATCAGGTTGCCACGGGACTCCCGGCTAACCTCACGATGCCTCCACACTCGGTTCTGCCACACCGCAAAAAGAATGCCAGCGGTATCGGGAGCTTCGGATGAGTTGGCCCGCCGTTCTTATATATAACTGCCCGGAAGCGGGGCTTTGACTACGCCGCCGGAGGTGGTTTTCGGGCTTCCGGGCCGAATCCACTTGGGCCGAAAAGCGGAACGGAACGGATCGGCAATCACGGCATGGTATGGACTTGTTGAATTGGTCTTGTTATTGAGGTTTGTGTCTTTCATGCTCTATTTGGGGTTTGGCTGTAAATACTTGGGCTTGTCCGGGTCGTATCCTACCAGGCAATTGACCGTCTCGTTGCCCTCTCCGCTATCATTAATCTCCTTGCCTACGGGACCACGCCAATGTCCAGTCAGCTTGATGTAGCCATCAAGAGCATTGTTGAGCGTGTGCCCAATCTCAAGCGCTTCAGCAGCGCGGGTATGTGAATAAAAAGTCAGTAGACTCTGTGCTGCCTCACGCTCACCCTGCTTGATCATGGTCAAAGCTGTCTTTTCCACCCAGCCGTGGACTTGTACTCTAGACGCCGTCTCAAAGTCCTTGAGAACGTCTGTCACAATCGGGTGGTATCGGTTCGGGTCCGAACACATGTAGTAGAGCACGCGCTTGAATACCCGACCAGCAAACTCGGAGGCTTCCTGGAGTTGGTAGTCTGGGTTCAGGAAGCTGCTCGAGGCGCCCGTGGTCAAGTATCGGTGCTCGCCATACTCTGGGGGAATTGACTGAACGCCAAGCCACCAGGGAACAAAAGGCGCCGACACAGAACCAGTCGGGGCATTCCAAATCCGTAGCATGTCGCGGTCGATGCCTGCACGAAGGCTGACAACCTGGCCGTACCCAGCTTCATCGTCGGCAATCCGGGGATCTCGCACCCTCTCCATCATCTTCTCCTCCGTCACGGGCACCATCTCGAGGGTTGCATTCTCCAGTGCTGCCTGCGACATGAACTTGTATCCTCCGTCGCGGGCCTTGTATCGAGGATCTTGTGGCCCGTAGACGTTGAAGATGTTGAATGGCTTGCCCGAGGTCTCGTTCCACCAGCCTTGCTCGACAGCAAACGACACGATATTGTCCGAACCCATAAAATCGGGGTCCCTGGAGAAGTTGACGGGAAAGTCTTCGATGTATCCCGGGTAGAGGACCTTGACATCATTAGGTCCAAGTCGTTGCGCAGCCCAGAGTTTCTTCCCGCCGGCCATTTCCCAAACGAGCCAACCTTCGTCCTTGTCGGCGATGAGATGAGAGTTGCCGCCGTAAGTCGATTCGCCATACTTTTTGATCAGATCCCCAATAATCTCAACACCTTCACGGGCAGTGCTAGCCCTCTCCATGACAATGCGGGCCAAGTCGCTGTACTGCAAGCCGTGTTGAGGATTCGGCGTCATTTCGAGAAGCTCATCACGGTTATCCGCCCAAACATCACGAACAGTAACGCCCTTTTCGTTTAGACCTCCATTGGTCAACGGTGCCGGGAAACCCTCATAGTCCGAGTACTCCATACTCATGTATCGCAAGGTATGGTTCACTTGGGGGATCTGAATGAGTTCTCCGGGAAAGGTGGCATCCTTGGTGACACCGACACTGATGGTCGCGTTTGGTGGATGATCGCGGGCTGGGAAGAGTTGAAGCCAATGACTGGAGACTTCTTCTCCGGTGCCTCCGACGATAACACTGCCATCTTTGGTGAGGTTCTTGCCGACGTAGAAGGCATAGCTGGCTGAGGCTGGACAGGCCAGCGAAAGAGTCGCCGCCAGAACAAGATAGTTGAACATGATCCTTAAGCTTCAACTTTCACTCACATGAAGTAAAAGCCGCAAAAAGTCGGGGAGCCAAGCCTGACGAAAACACCGCAAAACAGCAAGCTTCACCATGTTATAGCTTCAGTTTCCGCACGTGACTGTCGCTCAATTACTGAGTAGGGTAGCATGAGGCCGAAATTGCAAACCTACCTAGTCAAAAAGTCTCCCCACAAGCGGGGAAGAGAACGACAGGCTGTTTCCAAGCCTAGCCTAGTGATGGCCAGGAACGGGAACTATACGATGATAAGGAACGTCAAAGGTCGGTCTGGGAGTGGGCTCCAGTTTGGCGGTTTGTCTTGGCGGAGACCCAGGGTAGCATGGATGGATGAGCTACGGGGAGTTGTCGGGGAACTTTGGAGATACGAGGTTGTCGAATTTAGTTAGTAAATAGCCAGCTAACTGGAAACGTTTCTAGCCATGGGAGGAAATGTTCTGATGAGAATTAATAGGGTTGTGGGAGGAGGTAAACTTGCCATGGTCTGAGAGCTCTACCGGTCGGTGATTGTAACACCACTCAGAAACACTCAACTTCCAGACACAATAAAGCCGGTTTTAATACCGTTTTATCCACCACCCGAAGCCTCCGCTAGACACTTGTAAAGAGGCTCTAATGTATCAAGGAATGAAGTCAGGCCGAGTCAATCGTTGGTGATTCGTATCAATGGCTACGGTATAGTGCTCAATAAATCGCTCGCCTTCAACAGCCAGTAAGGTGAGATGGCCGAGCGGTCTAAGGCGCTGTGTTCAGGTTCCACAAGAACTAGCAACGATTCGCAGTCTAGAAATAGGCGTGGGTTCGAATCCCACTCTCATCATCAATTTTTGCTCCCTTATAAAGCATCTTCTTTTTGCTTCTTGCTGTTGTGGGATTGTCGCTTCAAGTGCTTCTCTGAATGACGGCTGGGCGGCACACGTGACCAAATTCCCGGTGTTGCGCTTGAACTAGGACACAGCAGCCGATGTCAAAGCCGAGCAAACAAATCGCCGATTGATATCACATCTCGTTATCAAAGGAAAGGCCGGATAACTTGTGATGTCATGTTATGCCGTGTTCCGGAGACGGAGCGGCTCGCCGTGGTTGGTGCCGATAATAACGAGATTCGCCATCCCGCATTGAGGCGACGATCTTCTCAATGGTCTTTGGAGCCAGGTTGCGACGGAGGATCTCAGCGTCTTGCTCTTCGAGTCAACGACGGCCTACCCTAGCAGCAGACATGCTCAGCTCGCGAAAGACATTGATTAATTGCTTTCCTTAATTTTCCTAATAAAAACGACCCTTATCGGTTAAAAACAAAAAAAACCACAATTGTTAAAGCGGCCCGATGACGGCAAAAGCGCCGTGTCAAAGACCGTGAACCAAGGTTTCCGATCGGCTGCCACGGAACGACGTCATCAAGTCTCGCAACATAAAAGCGACCAAACGCGGCTTTTCCAACGCAGAAGCAAGAGCCTCAAATTAAACGAACAATTCAAAATGGCGTCCAAGCAATCTGAAGTGCCCAATTTCACACCTAGCGATTATGTCAAGTTCTTTGGCGCTGGTGCCCTCGCGGCGACGTCTACGCATGGTGTAAGTGCTTCCATCACATGTCGGATTGCATGAGCTAACAGTTAAAGGCCGCGACGCCAATTGATGTCGTCAAGACGAGGATTCAGGTCGACGATGCCTTGAAGGGTTACAATATGCTCAAGGCTGGTCGTACTATTGTCGCCAAAGAGGGCGCATCAGCTCTTCTCACGGGGTTTGGTCCTACTGCTGTTGGATACCTGGTCCAGGGCGGCGCCAAGTTTGCCGGCTACGAGTTCTTCAAGAAGAAGTACATCACACTTGTCGGAGGACCCGAGAAGGCCGTCGATCGTCGAACGAGCATCTACCTCACTGCTAGTGCATCCGCCGAGTTCTTTGCCGATATCCTCCTCTGCCCGCTCGAGGCCACACGTATCCGTCTCGTTTCTCAGAAGGGTTACGCTGATGGATTGGTGTCGGGCTTTGGGAGAATGGCACGTGAGGAAGGCTTCAAAGGGTTTTACTCTGGCTTTGTTCCCCTCCTGTTCAAGCAGGTTCCCTTTGCCGTTGGTCAATTCTCGGTCCACGAAGCAGCCAACGAGGTCATCTACCGTGCAATGGGCCCCGAGCGCAAGGCGAAGCTCACACAGCTTGAGTCTACAGCAGTAGAGCTCACCTCGGGCGTCACGGCTGGTGCTGCGGCGGCTGTGCTCTCCCACCCAGCCGACACTCTCCTGTCGGCCATCAACAAGGGCGCCGGCGACCCGAAGCAGGGCGCGACGAGCCGCATGTTCCAGCTGGCCAAGGAATTTGGACCGAAACGGCTCCTACTGTCCGGCCTGGGACCTCGTGTGGTGATGACATGTGGTCTCGTGGGAGGGCAGTTTGTGATTTACGCACAGTGCAAGGCGTTGACGGGGGCTCCTCCAAGCATTGAGATTCACAAGGAGGCGTCGCTGTAAGATGGAGACTAATTGACGCACGTGTTTAAGAAAGGCGTTGGGGTGCTAGGAAAGGATCATAGAGGTATTAGGCATTTGTATTGTAGAAAAGATTTGCTAGAATTAAGAAGCTGGATGCTATTGATGCAAGAAATGCCCGACCTGAGCTGTCACTCCGATGGTCTATCAATTACAGGGGTAATCTCATTGCAACCTACCCAACCCAAAAAGATGCTCATTCCCCGACATGCCCTTGCCCTTGCTCAGGGCCGTGCCGCCTATTGAGCCGCCTATTGATTTACCGTCTCGACCGTAGCGCGCCATGCAATCTTGAGCACGGGTCGAGACCTAGCCGCTGGGGCCTATCGAAGAGATCCATCAGGAGTGGCGTCTGAGATGGCGGAGCTGTGGCGTCGTTGAATAAGAGATGCTGTTGGTGGGTGCCATCATGAAGTTTTGAGCCAACCGGTAGATGTGTTACGCGTAACCGAGGGGGACACATTGTGATGCGTCAAGGAAATAAAGAGACGTGAAAGAAAAAGGAGAATGGAATATGACATTCCGGGGAAAATAATCATTGTCAGCATTCACAAGCTGACGATCCTGTTCATCTTTTGTCTGAGAAGAACTTGTCTACTTCGGCGATACTTTGCAGTCAGCATTTCATGCAACCAAAAGGCGCCAGCTGGCCTCCCTCCCAGATTTAGATTGTGGCGCAGTCAAGGAAGTTATTGTGGCATTGCCCTGCCCAAACAGTGGAGGGTGACCGCGTGCGCCTCGTGCTCTTCCCTGTAGGCACCCACTAACGCCCCCCCCGGCCGTGGTCCCCTATTCCAGCCCTGGAGGTTCCAGCCGCCATTTGGTACCTGCCTTGTACATGGTAGCCTTCCGCTCTCAGTTGGAGGCCACGACATCACCAGCGACGCAAAACAGCTCCCCGATTTTGGGCTTCTCTTTCTCTCCATCCCCGACCCTGGAGCCCGCGCTCATCACCGCGTCGTTTTTGGCCGATTACTAGGTATGGTAGTTCCCTATCTGCTCAGCATGCGCAGTGCGACCTTTGTTGAGAATCCGTTGGTCGTACCGGCCTATTCTGCCGACCTGCGCGGCGTGGCAATATCCGACCCGTCAGCTTTCTGTTGAATGCAAACTTTCGCGACGTTTTGATCCGTTCAGCGCTGACATTACAACCCTCTACAGTTCTCGATTCTTTTTTTATCGCCCGTTTCAAGATTCTCTGGATGTGTTAGACTCGCTCGATTCCGTTCCCTCGCGTCGTCTTTGCGCTGCAAAGACACACTCCCTTCCTTCAACATGAAGATTGCTTCGTTACTTAGCATCGCCGGCTTGACCGCGCTGGCCCACGGTTCCAAGGTCGCCCGAGACTACGCCAATAATGACTACTACGTCCTGCATCTCGACAGCTCGACGGCGCCCGATCAGATCGCCAACCGCCTCGGATTCACCCACGAAGGTCAGCTTGGTGCACTCGATGACCATCACGTATTCCGCGCCCCCAAAGTCGAACACGATATGGTAAAGAGAGAGATTACTGAGCGCAGGAGGAGGAAACGAGACATTGGCGGATCAGATCCCCTTGATGGTATTCTCTTGTCTAAGAAGCAACTTGCGCGCAAGCATCTTGAAAAGCGAATCATTCCTCCGCGCCCGAGAGATTTGCCTGTCGCCAGCCGAGGCAATGGCCATAAGACGGTCGACGTTGCGGCTCGGGACCAGGCTGTCGAATACCAGGCTACGCTCATGAAGAAGCTGGAGATCGCCGATCCTATCTTTACAGAACAATGGCATCTTTTCAACCCCGTCCAGCTGGGACACGATGTCAATGTGACTGGCCTGTGGTTGGACGGAATTACAGGACAGAACGTTACTGTGGCGGTTGTTGATGATGGTCTGGATATGAACAGCGATGATCTTAAGCCCAACTACTTCGCTGCCGGTTCCTGGGACTTTAACGACAACGATCCTGTCCCCGCCCCCGAGCTAGACGACGATCGCCACGGAACTCGCTGCGCCGGCGAGGTTGCGGCTGCTCGCAACGATGTCTGCGGTGTTGGTGTTGCCTACGACTCCAAGGTTGCCGGCCTCCGAATTCTTAGCAAGCTTATCAGCGATGCCGATGAGGCCGAGGCGCTCATGTACAAGTACGATGACAACCATATTTACTCGTGCTCTTGGGGCCCCTCCGATGATGGCCAGACCATGGAGGCCCCCGATGTGGTGATTCGGAGGGCGATGCTCAAGGCGATCCAGGAGGGTCGTGGTGGTCTTGGCTCCATCTACGTCTTTGCCAGCGGCAATGGTGCTGGCTCTGGAGATAACTGCAACTTTGACGGATACACCAATTCTATTTACAGTATCACCGTGGGAGCTGTTGATCGTACCGGACAGCACCCCTATTACTCGGAAGAGTGCTCAGCTCAGCTGGTTGTCACCTACAGCAGTGGTAGCGGCGACGCCATTCACACTACTGATGTCGGAAAGAACAACTGCTACAAGGCCCATGGCGGCACATCCGCTGCGGCTCCTCTTGCGGCTGGCATCTTTGCTCTGGTGCTCCAGGTTCGTCCTGACTTGACTTGGAGAGACTTGCAGTACCTTGCTATGGACACGGCTTTGCCCATCGAGGGTGACGAAGCCAACCAGCAGGATACGGCGATTGGCAAGAAGTTCAGCCACACGTTTGGATACGGCAAGATTGACTCGTGGGCTCTGGTCGAGAAGGCCAGGGACTGGGAGTTGGTCAAGCCTCAGACCTGGTTCTTTTCTCCTTGGATCCATGTCAAGAAGGCCATCCCCGAGGGCCGAGACGGTTTGAGTGTCACCTTTGAGGTCACCAAGGATATGCTCAAGGATGCCAATGTGGCTCGCCTGGAGCATGTCACCGTCACCATGAACGTTGAGCATCAACGACGTGGCGATCTTAGTGTCGATCTCATCAGCCCCGAGAACGTGGTGAGCCACCTTGCTGTGTCGCGAGAGCGGGACGCCAAGGCCGAGGGCTATGTCGATTGGACCTTTATGAGTGTGGTGCACTGGTAAGTCTTGCGCGCCGCGCTGTGGATATACGCTAACATTGCACAGGGGTGAGTCTGGCGTCGGAAAGTGGACCATCATTGTTCGAGATACCGAGAAGAACCAGTTCAAGGGCAAGTTTATCGACTGGCGCCTCAATCTGTGGGGTGAGGCTATCGACGCCGACAAGGCGACCAAGCTGCCTATGCCCGATGTTCACGATGACGATGATCACGACAAGATTGTTGAGACCACAACACTGCCTGCTTCTACTACTTCAGTTGCTTCGGCCACTAAGGGAACCCTGGTGGAAAAGCCTACCGGCCATCCTGAGCGACCTACAAACTTAGCTAACCCTAGCGGCACGGAGGAAGCAAGCCCCTCTGGCACGGAAGAAACAAGCCCTTCTGGTACTGAAGAGGCGGCCCAGGAATCCACATCGGCCTCGTCATCCTGGGTCTCGTGGCTCCCAAGCTTTGGCGCCTCCAAGAAGGCTCAGATCTGGATCTATGGAGCCATCGGTCTGATCTCTGCCTTCTGCATTGGCCTCGGTGTCTACTTCTGGATTGCTCGTCGTCGTCGTCTACGCAACAGTTCCCGCAACAACTACGAATTCGAGCTCCTTGACGATGAAGAAGCCGAGGGCCTGAACTCTGGTGAGAAGGCTGCTGCCAAGGCGCGCAGGACCCGCGGCGGAGAGCTCTATGACGCTTTCGCCGAGGGCAGCGACGACGAGCAGTTTGAGGATTACCGAGACAACCGGGATCAGTCAACTGACCGATTGGCGGCTGACGACACGGAGCATTACGCTGTCGGTGATGACAGCGACGACGACAGCGACGACGAAAAGGGCGAGACAAGACCTCTGGGAGGCGGACGATGAGGTGCATCAAAATCAGTACAGGCCAGCATTGGATCATGATTCCTGACACAATAGTGCGTGCTGGGGGCATCTTGCATGGGACGAATGGAGTTGATGACTCTTTTGTTTATGTTGGTACAAGTCGTATAATTAAATAGATGTTGGATTGGCGTTTTTGGTCTTGGTCTATTCTTGTTACTTGGGTACCTATTCAAATATGATACATCTATACTACGAATGTGAGGACTCAACTGACCTTGGTGATATGTCTGGCATCTCGATCTAATCTGTCTAGACCGTTTGACCTGAACCTGATATTTAGCAATAAGAAGAATACAATAATGATCTAGGGTCTTCCTCTTTTTAGGATGTCTTTTCTAGGCTTATTTGTAAACCAGTCTATTGTATCTTACCATGATCCTACAAGACTTTAGTATCTGTTTATTCACTTTTACTCTCGCTGTTCCAACAAGTTTGCATAAACAAGGAATCGATCTCACGCCCTATCTTCTTGTTTAACGTCATTTAAGATACCTTCAAGGCCTCCTCCGCTAATATGGTTTCGATGTGTTTAGACCGACGAAACTGGTTGGTGTCGGTTAATGCCCTATTCCATCTAGACTCAAAATACCTCTGAAACAAGGTTAACTGCTCTGTGGGTATAATCACTGACAAGGACATACCTCTCTGGGTCGATTATCTGACTAAACCAAGTTAAATACCTGGCGAGGCTGACCCTCTAACGCTCTAACTAGTTCCCCATCCATGATACCATGTAAATAGCAAGGCCCAACCACGAGAAACTTGTCTGCATCTGCTTGACTCCGTCTAAGCAGGAGAGGTAGGGACAAGCCAAAAATCACGACGACTACGTCACCTTCCTTCATCGACTCAGGGCCAATGCCCATGAAGCCACTGGATGTCATGAAAAAACGCCGCGAAATGCTAGCTCTCAATAGGCAAGCTTGGAAACATAACTTGGGGCTCAATGGGTAAATGACTTTCTGAAAAGCATGCCATGTTTTGCCGAGAAACGAGGTGGACTGGGAGAATCCGTCTACACAATCTTGGAGCCAGGCCTTTGCCGAGTTGATGACTTCCCTGGATGAGTCGGCCCTTTCGTCGCCGTCGATCCAGTTACCGGAAAGAGTGTAAGCAAATGCCTCCAGCACGGCATTGGGTGATTGATAGGGCCGTTGCAATAGCCCAGTCTCTCCTGATGCTGTGATTTGGAAGGATTTCGCGAGGTCCCAGGCTGACGTGACAAACTCGATTTCTTCATTGCGAGGTGGGAATTGCCACCTGAGATTGCTGTCTATGGTGGCAGGTGCCTGCGTCGTAGTTTTCAACCCAGGGCTCAGGGCTTGTACACACTCGAAGGCGTACCCCGAGACTCGAAGTGTGTTGTCGTCATGAGAACCAATATCTATCTCCTTGCCTAGATCCGTGTTGAAAAGTACATGATGCAGATCTATGGCCTTTTGGGGCACCGTCCAGAGGGGAACCCATGAGGGACAATTTTGCATTGACTGGTTGTCGCTTAGCTCTACCAGGTAGAGCGGCATGAGTGTGGCATGATTTAGGAGGACAAACCAGGTCGCATCTCGGAAGACTTGAGCTGTTGGTTTGTTGTAGTCAATAGTGACGAGTGTCAACAGATCAGCACGTTGAGGGTCTGGGTTGACAATCTCTCTAGCCATGCCCAAGACGGCAAAAACATGGTCTGCGGGCTTGGTGGCCTTGCGTCGACGTGAGTCGTTGAGGAGATGGAGCAGAAACCCAGCACGACCCGGTAGTTGACGGATGTGATGGACGTATCTGGCACCGAGAAGGGGAAGCCCTTTCCAGAGCTCCGTTGCTGTAGAGTATGAGAATGACATTGCCGCTTCATTCAATATCTCTATGGCTCGTGCAAAGGGTTCCCATTGCATCTCCCAGTCACCCATCATAACTTTGGCCTCTTGAGCCATGACCACCTCTTGCACAACCCAAACACGCTTGAACCATGGCTGCTCAAGGAACCCGGCTAGGATGGCCCATTCGGGGGCATGAGACAACGGGAAGCCGACCAAGCCAAGTTCATCTTGCTCAGTGTCAGCTGTGGCTCCAGGAACGTAACCGTGACCGTTACCCTCGCCGCTTCGTCTTTCGTTCCTCAAGGCTTGAGCTAGAAAGCTCAATATAACAGGCATGTGGCCGAGCTCTGCTAAACGGATACGACCAAGGGCGGCATCGAGTTTGCGAGTCTTCATATCAGGAAAGGCTCGCGGCGAACCCTCCTCCGTAACAAGTGTTGTACCGAGCCATACGCGCACAACCTTGGCCGTCTTGTAGATACCGCGCATGCCTTTGACCTGCTCCGCGCACTCTTTCAAGTCTGCTTGGTTGATGCAAAGAGCATCAATCCATATAAACCCAGCTGTTCGATCTGCGTATGCACCGACCCTTCGAGACCTGACAGATTCCGTTTCATTGCGATTATGGGCAAAGGGTTTCCATGGATGTTTGCTGGAATGAAGCAGATGACCCGTATCGATGACATCCACGCCATGCTGGGCAGGATTTCCCACAGCAGGGAACGGTCGCAGGGCTCGAAGGGCCGATTCGAGATTCGCAGTGATGGTGATGGACGAACCATTACACAAAATAGGGGTAGGGCTTAGATCTTTTCCCCAGACATACGAGAGGGCGTCGTAGCTCGGCGCCGTGCTTCGGTCCGGAACTACTGTGATTTGAGCTGAGAGAGGATCTGCTGGCCAGCCGGGCTCTATCCGGAGGAGTCGTATCGAAGTTGCCGGATCCGGCAGGTTCTGGTAGATTTGAGAGCTCATGTCTGGGTCGACTGCTGCCCTTGATGCTTTGGCTTAATGATTTTCTAGTGACGAGAAGAAAACAGAGAGCGAAACGAGACCATTTATTTTTTGTTTTTTTTTGCTGTCCTATTGCCGCGAGCCTGATTTCTAAAAATAGGAAACCGAAATGTTGGCTGCGTCAAGCTGAAAGCCTGCCAAGCAAGCCACCAGCCATGGACAGGTATAAGACAGGGCCTGCCTGTCCGCCTCTTTGTGCAGCCTGCTAAGCACGTTGCGGGTATTCTCACCAGAACGATGGGCCTTTCTTATAAGGAATTTGTGCGTTTGTTTGGTGACGAGGTTAGGTCATTGAACTTTTGCAAGTCAAATATTCCCACACCCACTATCATGCTACGTTTGCTAATTGTTAAGTCCAGATATTTACGCACAATGGTGAGCTCCTTCGCGTCATAAATCCTGGGGCGCATAGGTACTAACTGCAATGCCGAGTAGGTGGCTTCTGGTAACATTGATAGCCGAGATTGTGACGGTCATCCTGCTATTAGCAGGCGTGATTGAGAAAACCTACGTTCGTCCGGCAGGGGATATACTTATTGGGATTATTAGCACGTATGTCACTTGTCTTATTATTCCTTCTACTATGCGCCCTAACATTGAATTGGAAGAGTGTCAATCATCGGCATCACCGCTCTGCAACTCTTGTTCGTTGATACCACTGAAATCCGCACAGATCGATGGATAGGTGATGAAGCTCTGCTTAACATCATTGTATGGACTGTCTTCGATATAGTACATTGGATCACGGTCGACAGTAATCTGCCTTATCTGACGCCTGGGGCTTGTCTTGGTGCCGCTGTGGTCTGCTACACGGTAGCATATCTACGGTGTCATGTTCGGCGGACCACTGTGCTTACTGGTGGTAATGGTGTGGAGTATATGATGCTGGTGCTGCCTACGCATAACACGAAGGGAAAGATGTTTGGCCGTGCGTGAGATTTAGACAGTGAAATACGCTGGGTTTAGGCTTGTGTGTGGTTGGGCTGGGCGCAATTGTATGTTGGTTATCGCAGAGTACGTGTTAATATTCTGAGGTTCAACTCAAGTCAGGGTTTAGTGACCACTGGCTGCTTCTCAAGGATTCGGAGGAGAATCGGCTCACTTTTAGTGGGCTTCTGATATTGCTTCAAGGCTGAGTCTGTTAGTTAAAGTGTCCCTCAGGGGGTCGGTCACAAGCTCAAACTGGGACATGCATTCTCTCCATTCAAATGAACACGCACAAGCTAATAATGCAAGCTCACACCCTATCTTCTAGCTTAACATAGCCCAGTATGCCCTCAAAGTCTCCTCCACCAATCACGTTCAACGGAGCTTCAACTGCAATTTTGTCCCACACGTACCGCCTACCACGTATGCCAATCTTGGTGAGGAACTCCATTGGCTCCTGATCATCAACTGCAAGGAAAGTCCTGGGTCCTTTTCCTATCAACTTGGCATCCGTCCACTTGTTCAGGGGAAAGGTGTAGTTTAGGGTGTACGCCGAGTCGTCTGCCACGAGGGTTACGTTGGTGGTGGTCTCTTGTCCGGCCCAGAGCGAACTGTCGGGTCCTGTGAAGATTGGACCGGGCTTTTTGGATGTCGGGTTGATGGAGAATGAGAAGGTGTAGTCTCGTCCCTTGGATGATAGAGGGGTTGTCACTTTGCAGGAGGGTGAAAGATGAAGACCTCTCTTGGAACGTTTGCAAGATGATTTGGCATCATAGCCGTTGCCCGACTTGTCTTTGACGATGCCTCGGCGAGATTCATGGGCAAAGTCGTATTCTAGAATGGTGAGGCCTTTGGATGGGATCCGGCGATCCAGATTCTGGTCAGGAACGAAGGGTTGAAGGGCTTCGAATAGCGATGGATATTCTTCCTCTGTCAACTTTCCGCCCCATTGCTTGTCAGCAAGAGCGGGAAGACCATCTCGCCAACTGTAATATGTCTCCAAGATGGTAGTTGAGTTGGGGCCCCAGTCAGTCCACAAAGGAGCGATGTGACCTTCAATCCTTGGATCGTCGCGTGCTGTATTCTCGGTCTCGTTCAACGGATCAAAAATGTTTGGCGCAAAAGCACTCCCATCAGGAGACCCGTGGAAGATGAACGTCTGGTTCAAAGACTGAGGGTAACCACTTGACCATTTCGACACGACGTACAGGTCGTCTCCCGAGTTTAGGACGTTGTAGTCGTTGGCGAGCCAGTCTGTTACTGCGTGCGCTTCAAAGTTGGCCCAATGCTGAATCGAGACTGACTTGTCCACGTCGCTGCCTGAAGAGGGAGGAAAGGTTCCCCAGATGCGGACTTTCTTTCCGGATTCCTGGGTGATGAAGTGGTTCAGCTCGTTTACGAACCGCTCATACTCGGCTGTCAGAGCACTGGGTGCAGAATTAGCATCCATTCCCAAGACCAAAGGGTATTTGCTTACTTTTCGTCGAGGCTACTGTCCCTGTATTCGTCTGCACCGATAGACACGGTCTTGCTATGGAACCACGGTAAAAACACCTTCCAAACCGTCTTGACGGCCGGGATGGTTTCCGGGTGAGTAATGTTGAGCAGCGTGTAATCCGAAGACATGCCAATCTGAGGTTTCCACTGCGAAAAGACCAAAGCATGGCCAGGAGCCTCAATCTCGGGCAGGATAGTGACACCACGGGCAGCGCACTTGGATTGGATGTCGTCGAATACCTGGCGGGTATAAGATTCCTCCGGTCTCTTGTTCAAACCTTTGACTCGAGCATCGTCAGAGTACAGGCGGAAGGTGGCGTATAGTCTCATCTGTTCTTCAAAGTCGAATAGATCTGGATTGTTCCAGAGGTTGTCGCTCAGGTGAAGGTGGAGGGTGTTTTGTTTGAAGAAGGACATGTACGAGCAGAGCTCTACGATGAAGTTGGGAGGATAGTACTGTCGAGCTGCGTCGAGCTGATAGTGTGTTAGCAGGAGGATTGCGATTCATGGGCTGTTTGTAACACGATAGGTACTTACCATCATGCCACGAGATCCCCATCCTGGACTATCGTGAATACTTCCAGACGACAATTTTCCATCTGTAAGTAAAATCTGTTGAAGTATGGTTCGAGTTCCCCACCAGACACCAAGCGGACTAGCGCCTTTCACCGTGATGGACTTGTCGACATTGATAGAGTAGCCCTCAGAGGTCTCTCGACCAGCGACATCCAGGTAATCGTTTGTACCGCCAAGGGTCAAGAAGATAGTCCCCGGACGAGGCTTAGAACCCACTCTTGTCGACAGTTTGAAGCCCAAAGAAGACAAATCATCAGCAAAGGTTTCAGCAAACTCGGCCAACGAGGGGGGAATTAGCGTCTGGCCTTTGCTGTCACGGACATTGGCGTATTTTTCATCGACAACAATGGAAGTGAATGAAGAGAATTCAACTGCTTTGCCATATTTCTGGGGAGTGAAGTTGACTGTAGGGATACCTGGGAGGATCGAGGCGGCTGATAATACGACAAAGGTCGAGAGGAATAAGAGGGAGATGCGCATTTTGAGATCATCCCAATGTGACTTGGGGTATCTGCCATGAGCCAATGGATAGACATGATCGTGGAAAACATGATGGTTTATATCATGTTCGCATGTTGCATTCCCCCTCACGACCATTCCGACAATGCTCCCGACGTCGACCATGCTTCCCCGCCATCTTCCCGTTCCCTATGTGACGCCAAGGAGCTTATCTCTAGGTTCCTGGTGACATTCGATTCTCCGGGTCGATCGACTTTTCTCCAAAGAGGAGTAGGAGGGGGTAGCAGCGAGTCTAGCGGATAACCCGACGGACGGGCCTATGCTAGATTGCGTCGGATAACCCGAGCGAAACCTAAGAACGGCAACGTTGCATGTTCCGGGATTAAATATTATAGTCAGATGATGGGAGCTTGTAACGAAGTATCAAACCTAGCATGTATCTGCACTCTGACGGACTTGGTCAACCCGCCCCAAAATAGTGTTCAATTTAGTCCCCCTCTCCATGAATCTTTCAGTAGATAGTCAAGTTACCCTATCAAGAGGACGCAAAGATTGGCATCAGTAGTAAGAATCCAATGCACAGAAAGCGAGTTCCAAGTCCAAGATCCCTAAGCTTCATGGCCAGTAAACATCTAAAACATCAACAGGAGAACCACCCAGCTTCGTGCCTCCTCCAGGAAGGTAGATCCCTCCATTAACAGCGACGGCCGATCCCCCGTGCCTGGGAAGTCTCATTGCATCCAGTTTCCTCCAGGTCTCGGTTTTCGTGTCAAATACCTCGACATCATCAAAGACTCCTTCTGATCCGGTGGCTGTGTTACCCTCGCCTCCCATGATGTAAACCTCGCAGCCAATCGTACCTGAGACGACACCTCCACGAGGAGTGGGCATTCTTGCCTTGCTGGTAGTCCATCCTTTGTGTAAATTCTTGAGATTAAGGATAAAGACGGTGTCTTTTACGTTGTGCTGGCCTCGAAGCCTTCCTCCGAGAACGTAGAACTTGTTTCCCACAACAGAGACACCCGCATGATCTCTTCCTTCAGGAATTTTCTTTGCGGGCCTGGGAAGACTGATCCACTTGGATGAGACTGTGTCAAAGGCAGACACAAAGTCGACGGTGTCCTGTTCTCCGCCTGGACCACCCGGAACCAACGTGCGCATACCTCCAGCCATGTAAATGGTGCTTCCATAGACGCCCACAGCAGCACTTCCCCTCGCCTCGCCATCTGGAATGGGATCTAACGGTGACCATTCGTCTTGGTTAGGATCGTAGACCCAAGAGTCTGGAAAGGCTCTCCAAGCACCGTCAGAGGCCACAGAAAGTCCACCTAGGAGATAGATCTTGCCGTCAACCGCTGCAACGTTGGGATGGTTGACTTGCGTAGGCGCCGGAGCAACTGATCGCCACGTATCAGAGGGGATATCGTAGAGCTGCACCATCGAGGTTGTGTTGGTACCCTCTCCGTTTGGGTTTGGGATGATCCCGCCGAGTATGGCAAAGGTGGTCTTCGAGAGGGCAGCCACTGAATGTTCCTGTCGCGGTGCGATTGGGATAGGGGATAGGATTTCCCAGCTGCCTTGGGGATGAGGGGTTGGACTGGCCAACGCGGCCGCCCAGAGGGTAGAAATGACAGTAAGAGCAAGACGCATACTTCTTGTGAGTGTGGTCAATGAATGAAGATGCAATGAGGCTGGACGGAGATGGTTTCGATAATGGAACGCCTGTTTTAATTATTGTGTATTATAGGTACTCGAGTCAATAACTCAATACAGGTTTTCCTCACAGGTAATGTCAGAAAATGCCTCGTAATTCTCGTGGCTGGCAGCTGAGACACATCCTCTGCAACTGCATGCCAAGAGAATATGATGGTCATGGGGGCTTCCCTTGCATCGAGTTGAAGTTGCTGATGCGCGAATGTCATTAATTCAGAAGTCTATGAGCCTCTCACGGTGACGCGTCAGATTAAAGTCTTGTCGGCTTTATCTAAAGTTTCTCAATAAACCCGATGCCAAGGTCAGATGTGAGGGGGGTAAATCCGATGTTCTCTTGTCATTGGCCTTCTTACTCGCCTCAGCTGTAGCTACTAGAGTCACGTTTGGCTGGTGCTGAAACCGTGGCATTAAGTTGAAGCGATGTTATATTTGTCAAGGATAACCGACGTACTGTGCAAGTTTGGAGACTTGATGAAACCCGAGAAGAATCATCCGCCGTGCAACTTGGTTCCCTATTTGGCACGTAACTGGGGATAACTACTCATATTTAGTAGATTTCTGTCAGTAGCTTATGAGCTTAGTATGTAAAACATTATTTAAATACATGAAACAACTATCCGCAAACGAGAAAGGCAGACTTTCTACCCAATCTCCAACCATCATGTTGAGCCCTATAAGGTACCTTGACGATTGACTATGTCTATCAAGAACAGTGGCAGAATCAGTGCGCCAGATCCACTCCAATTACCAATGACCGGGCTGAGCCGATACTACGGCACACGTCGTGATCCCTCTGGCAAGCTGGGCCCGCCAAGTCCGCTGCCCGGAGGCCGAGAAACGAAAGGACACGGCCAAGTGGGGACTGAACTCCTGTCATCGAGAAGACGAGTGAGTGTCCTTGGGGTTGAGATGACTTTCCACATGTCAGCCTGGGCTGAGCCGAGCTAATGGCGTCGCTAGGTACTCCTTACAGTAGGGCTGCATCACTGAGCCATCCCTGCCTCTCCCGACCTGGCGGGGGATTTTCGTGATGCGCAGCATACCAGCAGATCACGTTAGATAAGCTATAAGGCATCTTGAATGATTAAATGAAAGACAGGGAACCATGTTCTGATCTACTTCCCCCGCTCCTGCGCCTCGATTCTGCCTAAGGGTTGAGAGGCAGTGCTGCGACACAAGCACGAAAAGGTGCCACACAAGCTAAACAAGCTTTTGAGCTAACCTTAAATCGAAGTAGGCTAAATATGCCCTTTATCAACAAAACGCCTAACTGTCACGTTGGGTGACATGCAAGGCTCACCACTCGGTCTAGTCCCTGCAAGGCAACCCACCAGGGGAGGCCTCACGCCTCATCATTCGACTTAATAGCGCTTCGTCCGAGCATCATTTTGCTGCTATTCACATTTGATCACTATCAACATTCGTATCAAGAACTATGTCTGGACAACCTCCTTATTGGCAGGGGCCTCAAGGCCAGCAGCAGCAGCAGCAGCAGGGCTATCAGCAGCCCTACGGTTATGCGCCTCAGGGACAGCAGCAACCGAATCAGCCCTATCCTTACGCTACCCCGCAACAGTCGTACCCTCCACAGGGCCAACCAAACCAGCCTTACTACTCGGATCCATCTCAACAACAGTATCCTCCTCAAGGACAGCCAGGCCAATATCAGCAGCCTCCTCAGGGTCAGCAAGGTCAATATCAGCAACCCCCTCAGGGTCAGTCACAGCAGGGCTACTACGGTCAGCAGCCTCAAGTCGCACAGGCTCCCTATGGACAACAGCCCTCGCCAGCTCCATACGGACAGTGGCAGCAGCCTCCATCTAGTTACCCCCCTCAACCACAATATGGTGCACCTCAACCTCAAGCACCTTATCCCGGCCAGCAACCCTACCCAGGACAACAAGGACAGCAATGGCAGCAACCACCATCACAGTATGCCTCAGCGCCAGCACAGCCTCCCGCACAACCCAAGCCAATCAGCATCCCCGAAAAAGCATCACCGGGATATGATCCTCAGCAGAAGCTCGAAACAATGGCTGTAGACAAAGCGGCCGACGTTGAAGCCGTTCGGAAAGCCATGAAGGGTATGGGTTGCGATGAGCGGGCGTTGATTCGCGTCCTCACAAGCAACAAATACCAGAACCCTTGGGCCATGGCACAGTTTGTTGAGGCTTACAACAGTCGCTTTCTGCGTGACCTGGCGAAGGACATTGAGAGTGAAACCAGGGGCAGTCTCGAGACAGGCCTTCTTGCACTGATTCGAGGACCCCTAGCAAACGACGTCTACGTCTTGTCAAAAGCCCTGAACCGCCTGGGTACCGACGAGGAGGCTCTGAACGATGTTCTCCTCTGCCGCTCAAATGCAGACATTCGTGCTATTGCCGCTGAGTATAAGCGAGTCAGGGGCAAGGAGCTCCTGTCTGATATCAAGGACGACGTCGACGACACTCTTTTCAGACTCTACAGCATGGTCCTCGCTGGCACCCGCTCGGAAGGCATTACGGCCATCGACCCAATTGAGATCGACCAAAAGGTTACGGAGCTTCAGAATGCAACCGAAGGACAGATCGGCGCAAACGCCATCGTCGTGGCCCAGATCTTCACCAGCAGTAGCGACCTCCAACTCCGCGCCATCAGCGACGCATACCAGCAAAAGTACCACCGAAGACTCAAAGACGTGATCGAAAAGGAATTCCGCGGCGACTTGGAAGACGCTCTGCTCATGATGCTCGACCATGCAACAGACCCAGCACTCTTTGTTGCATCCAAGCTGCAAAGACCTTTGAGAAGTTCGCGCAAGGAGAAGCACTTTATCAACAGGCTTCTCGCGCTGTATTGGCGTCCCAACGGTATTCAACTAGCAAAGACGGGGTATACGACGTACTTTAGGGTTTCATTGAAGTCGGATATCAAGGCTGGGTTGGATGGGGACTTTGAACAGCTGGCTTTGGCTTTGATTGGTGAGAAGTAGGTTGTTTTGTAAGATATTGATGGATATGGATGGGATGAGTGATGAATCGGGTGGCTAAGTAGCTTTCTTCTATGTTATTGATGATTATGAATGAAACTCATCTGAACCGTACTCAAGACCGTTTTCCCAGTATATGTTTCAAGTCAATAAAGCGAAATCTAATGGCTGATGATCGCGGAACGACATGACTATCTCATAGGTCTGGGGATGGACATAGGCAACGGTCCATAAACTCATCAGTAAAGAGAAAAAATTGAGGGCGAAGAAGAAGCCATATCCTAGGAGTTCAAACACGTTATCATCTATGATACATCTATAAACAACTTTTACAGCCTATTTTCCTGCATCCGTTCTCTTGTTGATATCTATGACATCTCCAAGAGGAGCACCCTTCCTAGATAGCTCCTCCAAAGAAGGCACCAAGTGCCGACAGAACGATTCGAATTCCAGCTTGCAACTCAAGCTCAGGTACGCAGTATCTATCCAGGTTAGTCAAGCTTCAGTACCTTGTAATGAAAACAACTTACGTATCTCCGGCGAGTTCCAGAAAACCAGCCCAGAAAACCCAATCGGCACAGAAAGTGAACATTCCCAGGATAACGCACACACACATGAGATACTTTATGTGACCGTGCTGGGAAGGCCTGAAGGACGGAAAGAGACCTGTACAAAACACAATGAGGACGAGGAGGGCGACGCAACTGCTTCCAAGGTGGTAGAGAGCAGCGCCGTGCATCATCCTTGCCGCTGTAGGAACTGAGGGATAGTTTGCGTCGGTGGGCAAGTATCCGTTGCTGAAAGCAAAGTAGCCTATCTTGCCTAGGTAGGACAAGAGAGGGAGTTGGATTAGGAGCTCGGCGATCAAAGCGCTTGCTGCTGCTGAACCGTGGTCTACTTGGGACACCAAGCCTTTTTTAACTCCATTTTCCTATGTGGTGAAACGGGATATTAGTCTCATGGTAGGTGGCCAAGGAAATCTCAACAGGGTTATATCAAGAGATGGTATACCTACATCTTGCAACCCAGGGTGTCTAATCTATATTTAAGTTAATACATGTGCCCCTTAATATTATCGCCAATGATCTCTCTCAGAGACGTCATTGACTTGCCCAATCACACATCCACGTACCTGTTCGTGTCTCCTGTGGAGTAACTGAATGCAGAACACGATAAGAAGACAAAAAAAGGACATCCGCGGAAGGGTAAGTTGTAGAAAGAAAAGTGCGTGTCGAGGATAATCGCTGTCACGGCCTTCATGCTGTACTATGATGGCAACATTGATGCCTGACGCAGCGAGCGAGAATCCAAGAGGAAAGATCCATGTCCACCTCCAGGCCCGACTGTTTTCATCGCCGAGCCAGTTGCAGGTGATCCTTCTTGCAATGCGACGATGGCCGACGAGAAGGCACAAGGCGCTGATGATGGCGGCGGTGACGGCGTATGTGCCGAGGACTCGGGCCTTGGAAGGACATTCTCCAGAGGGTGAAGTCAGTGTATACTCCCATGGGATGTATGACTGATACTCTGTTGCGGGCTGGGCCATGTTGAATTGATCAAAGTAGAGACTAGTTTTGGTGGTGGGTGGGAAGGAAGCTAGCTTCGAGACAGGGGAAAGGGGCATGGGTAGGCTCCCTTATAGACAATTAATAAGGACAACCCAGGGGCGGAGCCTACGGATAGATCGTAGGCCGCACGGGGTAGAGGCCAGCCTAGGCTTACTTGCATCAGAGGAAAATTCATGATTGAGGGAACAGGCCAGGATTATGTGCACATTGACGTTCATGTCCGGATGGCGTAGCTGGCACAGCCCTCTTTCAACCCTTCCAGCCATACTTCTGCCACCGCCATGTCTTGGAGGACAAATATCTGGTAAAGTCCTAGTGGTTTTAAAATCAGGCTCTGGGGGCCAAGGTAGGCAGAGTGAGAAAGCCACGGACCCTTGAACCAGCTGAAGTTGCTGAACAATGTCGGCTTGTCCTGGGTGTGCAGCCGTTTGTCAGGGTGGCGACCTTATTTATGCTGTGCCAACTAGAGCAGTATACTATTCGGCCGGTACAGAGTGTGGCTGCATATACGGTTTTTGAAGAACGGGATCGACGGCCCGCCTCGTGGCCGGCTCACACTGGTTTGGGGTTGCTCGCACAGCCTGGCGGGGTTGTACAAGGACTCAAGTTTCTACCGATTGGCTGATCAAGCCAAAGAGAACTTTGTAAAGTGCAGATAAGCCTGGGAGCTGAGAATGTGGAAATTGCAGGTAGCTCAGCCTGCTTGCGTACACCACCCACACCGGACGAGTCACTCGCGGAGCCTGATTTATCAGCCCCCAAAAGAGGACCAATAAGGACACTTGCATAAGCCACAGTTATCAACTAGTTAGTGGAAGTGATGTGCAGGTTGTCGGTAGTTGTCTCTGGTGCCTGACAGACGTTTGTTGAAACTCTGCCTTAGCCAGGTACCATGAGTTCAGGGGTAGGGAGACATCCCGGCCCGCAGCAATCCCTGTTTGGGATGCTTCGCAGGAGCCTGTTACCATCGTTCTTGGGTGGCGGCAAGAGACAGTATCATCTTGTAAGGGTGAACATCAACAGAAAAGATTTACAGCAAGTTGGCCAGTGGATGGCTGAACGCAAGGTCCGCGCTGTGATTGATCACAAATTTGAGTGGGAAAATGCTCCGAAAGCGTACGACGAACGGTGGGCAAGATTGTTGTTCATGTTAGTCATGCCTAGGCTACGTGTGAATGGGAACACTGAGGGACGTTTTATAAATCAATGTATCTTCGAATTGAAGCTGCCTAATTATTTCTGTGTGTACCATATAGACAATTCACTATATTGGCCAAAAGTCCAATCATACTGGTCCTACTACATGAACACACAACGCGAGTTCTGTTTCTTGGCTTGCTCTGCTCCCGGTTGACTAGCGTTCAGATCCAGAAATGAATCGTCCTGTCCTCTTTGTTGCGCAGGGGAGACTCACGGTAAAACATCTTGCTCTGGGCACTCAAGCCGTCACTTTTGGCGACAAGATTGTCAATCTTCTCCCCGCGCTGCCACACGCTTTCAATAGTCTTGTGAAGGATGATCTTGGTCTCATCCAACTCCTTTTGTATCTTTAAGATGCTGCCAGCTCGCCGCGGATCCTGATACTTGGAAAGATAATCCTTCAACTCTGGAAAGGCCAAGGTAGGCTCGCCGGTAGCCCAGGGAGACTGGGGATGCTTGGAGAGGATATCGTCTACTCTGGGTGCATGAGTTAGGTTAAAAGGTTGGTGGTGTCAAGGTTGGACGTGGTTCTGAACGTACACTCTGGAAAGAAGCTGGTGTGCGACCAAGGTGGGATATTGGTGGTCGGAGATTATTCTTGTCGAGCGGGAGGCCGTCGGTCAGTACTAAAAAGCCAGACAAGAGGTAACCAAGGTCTAGTAGAGACAGGTGATCTGAGTTAAGATAAACACTCACATGCCGCAGATGCCCTCGCTTCTTTCAAAGGCATGCGAGACGAGATCATGCTCCCCCACATCCAGACGTTGTGGGTACGCTCTGCCACTGTCTTGGAAAAGAGAGTCATGAGCTCGCCATAGCTATTGAAGGCAGTGGATACCAGTGAGTTAGTGAAAGATCTGCCCGGGATCAGGGGGGGCGTAATGTCTCAGAACTCTTTCCCGAGACCACCCTGTTCTGTGTTGAAGAAGAGTGATATCCCACTTCCTCCGGCATTTCGGATGCTGGTGCTCGTGAAATACGCCAAGGGCATGGCCGAACTCGTGTAGAATATGCCACTGCAATCCGACGCGGAGAGTCAAGCGTATTGGAGATTCACAGTCCAACAGCATGGTCGGTTTCCTGCTCCAGCGAACCAACTTGGCATTTGTTCCTGCGTAAGAATAGGACCATGGAAAACCGCGTTCCAATATGCCTGATACATACGAACAGTCATGGGAATAGGCTCAGCACCCAGTCCTTAGCAACGGCACTATGCATCGGGGATATCTATTGCGGTCGACTTCTCCATAGCCAATAGGTCAGATAGCTTAGAAAGAACGCGTCTAGGCGCGCGTTTATCGGCGGTGTCGGGATCAAGGATCATATCTCTCAGGTGACCGGTTCACATGTTCCTCTGGTGGTGGCTGGCCCATATGTCCTCCAAGAATCAGTTGGTCAACCTATGCCAGAGTGCGGATATCTGGATCCCCCTATCGTGGGTGATCGGGAAGGAGATGCGGATATCCTGCGGCGCTAGAGAGAGCGGCGACGACGATACACGCCCACTGAAAATCCAGTAGATCTTTGAATAGCCTGGCATCTTCGAGTGGCATTTCGACGTGAACGTTTGAGAAGGTGATCCGGATGTCGGCTTTGCCAGTTTCTCCCTCCTTGTAGAAGTAGAACTTGATGCCCGTGGGTAGGGTGTTGAAGTGTGCTTCTACAGTCGCCTGCACAAACTCCCTGTCGAAACAGCTTCCGTTGAGGAATCGTACATTTAGCCAGTGTCCTCGATAGACCACAGCAGTCTGTTCTCAGCCAGGGGTCTGGCACGACTGCGGTGCAGTTGGCCTTTCGGCATCAGCGGCGTCGCCATAAAGTTATGCAGTATCTGCATAACACCATCCCCAAACCACACATTGGGGCGTCGCGCATCTTTTCATTCGCTCTTTCTGAACAGCTGCTCAACAGCAGTCGGCAATGATGGCATGTCTGTTTTGTCTTCAGCTCAAGTCGAGGTGGCAATCGTTCTGTCGTTAACGTTGTAGGGTCAAGAACGAAAGTTTCAGAAGGATTTTGGATCATATATAGTCATTAATTTTAAAGTTAGAATCTTTTCTTTCCTCTTTACGCTTCGTTCGTATATCAAGACAAGGCCACTGTGTTAGCATTGGGATATGATGCTATGATGTATTAGAAATGTGTTCTTTAGCATAGTTGAAGTCGGGATAACCGATAGATAAGATCGTAAATCAAGACACCTTATTTATTTTCTGAGAACCTTGTTAACGGAGAGGTTTACTTTACCGAGAACCTTGTGTAACCGAAAACCTTACTTGGGTCCTAAGCAGAGTGTTAACTTAGGAGGTCCTTGGTATTAGACTGTTCATACGGCGACACCATAGCCGCGGCCCTAACGGGGGTCCTTGAGCCAATTCAAAAACAAATCTGCGACAATCACACTGCAATGGAGAGGGTCCAGACACAGAATGACGAACATGCAGCCTACGCGAACAAGACAGAGAAGTGGCTCAGTGATGGATTTCGACTATTTTTGGCTCATTTTGTGAAGAAGGGCTTATTTATTCTTTGATCTACCTACTTGATGCTTGTTTCACTATTATGAAGTTGGTGACGAAAGAACCTATCAACCATAATAATAAACAAGACAGCTATTGACATGCCGGCATCAAACCCCGATGCCGAAGTACACCTCAATCTCGATTATTCTACGGCTACGGCTAAAAGGTGAAGCAGTATAAAACTTACTTTTGTATTCAGCATAATATGCCATGCGCTCGTTTTGTTCGGGTCCGGATTCACCGTAGATGGGACAATTTCGTATTACTATTCAGTCTGATGATGTGTGATATAAAAGAGAAAGTAGCACAAATCTATTTACTGTTCCTTACCCTGGTCATTAACAAAGCACACAGCCAAGTAGATTCATGCTAAGAGCAAGTGGCATAAATAACTATTTAGATTATTGCTCAGTTAATCGATATTTACAAAGGTATCAAAGGACACCACAAACACCGCACTTTCCAGAACGTACCAACAAGAGTCATGTCCCTAGAGCACCAGGGAGGCGTGACACTGACTAGAACAGTTCGAGCGGCAAAAAGTAGGCGAGAACCGCAAAAATAGAGCTGACAAGAGTGGGATTCGAACCCACGCCTCTTGCGAGACTGCGAATCGTTGCTAGTTCTTGTGGAACCTGAACACAGCGCCTTAGACCGCTCGGCCATCTTGCCTTGTGATTGGATAATAGTTGGAGGAGCCCAATGTGAATAAGAGTGGGAGAGTGGAAAAGGGGGGCTGTATTGCTTGGTTGTGGGCTTGGATGGTCTTGTAGATGTGGAGAGGATCTGAGAGTGGAAGGACAAGTTGGTGCAGGAACCTTGGTGTTGAGGGGCTCTCACGAATGAGAGCACGGTCGGACAAGAAACAGCGAGGGACGTGGCCTTTGTTTGAAGTTGGAGAGGCACACAGGCATTCATGGATTCCATGGACTCTCAAGCAGACCTGATATGCTGGGCCTCAGAACTGCTCGAGTTGCTCTAGGGTTGATGGTGAACTTGGACAGGCAAACCCAGAGAAGCGTTGTACTTTAGAAGCACTGTTAGAGGCTATGAGTCTTGTTCTTTTTTTGTCTATAAATATTCAAAACATCTAGACTGACCAAAATTCATTCACATTCATCCATTCTCGAAGTTCTTGTACCATCTCAAAAAAAAAAACCCTATTGCTCTCTGAAGGCCGTTACACAAACTTGATGAAGTCTCATCTAAACATGAGTCTCGGTTAAGCCCCGCGTTCCCGCTCGTCGGGTCGTTCCTCATTGGCCACTCTAACCCGGGCCCTTGCCCAAAAAGGCAAGTGTATGGAACCTCACAACGGGGCGTAGCCTCAACAGTGAAATCTCTGCTCCCAATCACCCAATTGACAACCACAAGCATCCACACCAACTCATTAGGGCTCCATCTCTCCACTCAATCCCTGGTCGACATAGCACCCAAATTCTTCGTCGGAATCCAACAACCAGTAAGGTGAGATGGCCGAGCGGTCTAAGGCGCTGTGTTCAGGTTCCACAAGAACTAGCAACGATTCGCAGTCTAGAAATAGGCGTGGGTTCGAATCCCACTCTCATCATCACTTTTTGCCTCTGTGGACGTTGAACTGGTTCAGTAAGGTTTCTCTTTTTGCTAGGTGGGATGTCGTGAACTGAAGACTGAGCAAGACATGCTTTTTTTCGGCAAACACTATTTAGATTATTGGTAACAAGATGCAAAAACAATCACTGCATAGAATCCGTCGCAACTTGATACATGATACTGGTAAGAACTGGTCCCTGTGAATGATACACTCTGTTACACAGCCGTCTGTCGTAGTAGTTAGGACACGATGATAGTGTCTTATTTTGCCACAAAGCTCACTGGGATTCGGCTACTTTGCATAGTCGGTCCTGATATAAAGCCTCCAATCCATGTTCAAACATGTCCGACTAGGCTCACGTGATCTCTTTCTAGACAGTCTAATACCGGAGGCTCATCCCATCTCGGCTCATAAGCCAAACAATAACCTCTTCCTTATTCCCTCCGTGGCGTGTAAGGTCATGCATTGCGCGGGCCATACAACAATTCCGGTCTCACGGATGTGTTGGGTCTCCTTCCGCTCGCCAAGTTTCACATTCAAACAGCATGAACCATGGGGTTTCACGTGGACCATAGTAACGTTGACTTCTAGTAGTATGTGCCTCAATGATTGGCTGTTTGCGTAACGGGAATTAAGAGACCTTAGCGAGCACGAGAAAACAAAGTCACACGCCGTATAATGACACGCTCCTTGCATGACTATATATGCACCATGTGACTGGGTGAGTCACCAATCTCACAATGTCTTGGACGATGTCACGACCTCAAGTCGACCCGATGGTACCTCTTTTAAGTGTTCTTTACAACTATGACCTCTGGTGACCTAACTTCATCCCACCCGATGTTCACAAACAGCGCCTTGTAGGTAAATGCACTTGGTGCCTTCGTGTCTCGGGCAATCGGATGGGGCTATCGATAATCCAAGATACTCCGAGAGCAGCACGGTCGCGTCCACTGGTTCCTTGAGGGTTTGGGAAAAGAATTGTAATAGCTGGCTGGAGGTTGCTTGGCTCGATGTCGATACAGCTGGTGTTGGTAGCGGTGTTGGAGGCGGTGTCGATGCAGCCCGACTGACTTCCGACTCTTTCATCTCAACCTGGACATCATCGAGATTGTGACTCTGCGCGACGCCAAAACAAGTTATTCAGTGGTCGTAGAGGGTAGAGCATCGTGTTTGAAAGCGAGTGATTGTCAGGCTGTTCTCGGTATACAATCCCGTCATTCAATTGCTCTCCCCGTTTGCCTAAGTTCCGTTCTAGGAATATGGGTATCATTTCTGTTCTTATTTGGTATGATGGTAAACAAACCCATAATCAGGAAAAAAATGCCCTTTTCAGCTTGCTCAAACGAGGTTTTGTTTGGAAGCCACGATATTTCCTAACTCAATACTTCAAGTTGCTCTATAAAATCCATCCCTGTGTCGACTCTCCCACTTGGCTCTTCCTTCCAACTTCATTTCATCCACATAAATTCTTCTACGCGCATCGAATCCGGATCTCAAAGTTAGTAATCTAGCTATGCCGGCCCCTTGGCGCTCCAGACCAGTCGGTTCGCCTGCGCTACAGGGTGAAGCCCCAATCTTTGTGTCCTTTGGGCCCCTTGTGCTTGATCAAGTCAACTTCTGTGATGAGTCTACCAAGGCCGATGTTCCTGGAGGGGCAGGCCTCTACGGTATGGTCATCTTCACGGCATTATTCAGTTTTGAGTTACTGGGCCCAAGTTGCTAACTGCCGTGCAGCAACAATTGGTGCTCGCCTAGTCATACCTCCACCTGCTGCCTCTATGGTTGGGTGCGTGGTCGTTGCTGGCAGGGACTTCCCACCGGGCATCCTCAGCCAGATTGAGAGCTTGAAAGTGAACCTCGTAGTTCACCAGGAGCCGGTCAAGGCATCCACTCGAGGCCAGCTCATCCACCATGATGCGGCCTTGCGAGGTAAGATTCATTTCTGTCCCATCACTAGCCTAAACCGCCTGATTAACTTGAGGATAGAAACGACTTTCCAGTTCCTAACCGAGCCCTTGTTTCCGCGTCCTCCCTTGCTGGCGAATACTGCCCTTCTTCGCAGCTCTGCCTACCATTTCTTGGAGACACCTGAGTCCTTGAATGGTATGATCCAGTCTCTCTGGTATACCCGTGCCTCAGCTGGTGTTCAGGGTGTTCCCCAACTCGTTTGGGAACCCAAACCTTCTCATTGCCGACCCAACCAGCTCAACAGTCACCTGGAAGCTTGCAAGCGAGTCGATGTCTTCTCTCCCAGCCACCTGGAGTTGATTTCCCTAATCCAGGGTGCTACGGGCTCGACATTCGAACGCAATACGATCGAACAATGTGCAAAGCGTATATTGGACTCTGGTGTTGGACCTAGTAGAAAGGGTTATGTTGTTGTGCGCTGTGGTGAACATGGATGTTTCCTCACATCAGCTCGCAAAGAGGGGAAATGGTTTCCACCATACCACACCGACCAGAGAAAGGTTGTGGACGCAACAGGGGGCGGAAGTTCTTTCCTGGGTGGTTTCACTATTGGCATGCAGATGACTGCCGGTAACCCTATTGAAGGTGTTATCCGTGGTACCGTTGCGGCAAGCTTCGTCATTGAACAGTTCGGTCTTCCCACCAGAAGTGTTGTCAACAACGCTGAGAGATGGAACGGAGCGGATCCTCAGGCCCGACTCCGTGAGTATCGTTCGCGGGTGTATGGGTAGCTTAACTGAGCAGGTATGGGCATGGATGGTTTTGGCAAAGCACAGTGGAGAGGATGGGCCATGCTTTAGGAAGTTCTAGAAATATGATATTTGGCAGAATGTCATGTCTTGCCTCCTAGCACCTAGTCAACGGCCATGTTAATTTTATCTCGCTCCACTACCAACAAATATCTGGTGATGATATCGTGAGGCTGGATGACGAGACTTTGCAAGACAAGGAACCGGGGTTGTATGAATCAGATAGTAAGCGAGCTGCCACCTTTCTTGGAGGGAAACCTCAAGAACATGCAAACGAGCCTAGCAAGATTTTGGAGAGCGGGAAGTTGATAGTAGTTGTGAAATATCACTTATCAGTTTATCTGGAAGCTTTCTGCATAATCACATCATAGCCAGCTGTCTAGATGTAACGTCGCGTAACGTTTATCTTCTTTGTAAGACAAAATGACTGCATATTTTTGTCACTTTTTCCCAACGGCCGAGGCTTAATTAGGTCCATGCACATGCATAATCACGCGTTTAAGACGTCAACCGGCATCCGCGGCTGCCGTATTCTCCGAGAAATAAAACCAACACACAGTTCACCACTTGGACACAACTTGACACGTAAACGATCGCTTTCAATAAAAGTTTCAAAACATCAGGTAACTGTATCACTAACAATGAGTAAAGAAACTGAGGAGAGGAGGTTTTTCAATTATCCAGAGCCAAAGAAAGGGTATACAGTGCTCGCTGTTCCCCCACTATCTTGGTCTTGCAGCTGACGTTGCTGCTAGGCCAAATGTTCAATATGCCGTCGAGAGAAGACCCAATCCTGTTCTTACGGGACCTTTTCTTGTTGTCGCTGCCTTCTTGTGAGTCTGTTAATCTTTCTCCATCAACATTGACTCATATTTCTCAGGATGGAATGGATCCGGTTCATCCGTGAGGCGGCTTGGCATAACGCTGGCTTTTCCGACCTTCGAAAGCTCTTACCCGATCTCACGAATGTTGAACCGCGATATGATCCCACCGTTGTTCCGCTGCCTATTTCACAGTCGGAAGTTGAGGCTGGAGGTGAAAGGGTTTCTCTTTTGGGTCAGAATGGCCTCACGCAGGCTCACAAGCCACTGAAGATGTACTCGGTGGCCGATTATCGTGCCATGTACCTCTCTGGAGAGCTGACCCCTACTGACGTGGTCCGAGCAATCCTGCCTCTCATCCGTCGCGACGGTAGTCAACCGGGAAAGCATTCCATCGCTTGGAGGGAACTCCAGGTTGATCGAATTCTTAAGGCGGCTGAAGAGTCCACTCTGCGGTACAAGAACAGACAGCCCATTGGTCCCTTGGACGGCGTTCCATCAAGTATTAAGGATGACTACGATTATGACGGATACGCCACAAGTCTTGGATCTGTTAATGATTATGCTGAGGAAGCCGCCGATGGGACATCATCAACAAGCTGGGCTGTCCGTAAACTTGAGGAATCAGGTGCTATTATTATTGGAAAACTTCATATGCATGAGTATGGCTTGGGTAAGTACAAACGTTCTTGGCTATAAAACCATTACTAACACGGGCAGACACCACTGGAAATAACCCTCACCATGGCACGCCGCCTAATCCCTTTAACCCTGGCTATTACACTGGTGGAAGCTCCTCCGGTCCAGCTTACGCCGTCAGCAGCGGAATTGTTCCTCTTGCTCTGGGCAGCGATGGTGGCGGCAGCATCCGTATTCCGGCATCCTACTGCTCACTCTTTGGACTCAAACCAACTCACAACCGTATTACATGCTGGCCTGGTCCAAATCACTCTCCTACTTGCGCAGTACAGGGCCCTCTCGCCATCGATATGGAATCTTTAGTGGCTGCCTACGAGGCAATCGCAGAGCCACACCCGTCGACCCAATACCCTCCTCTAAACCTCCAGCCATCACCACCTGTGACAAAGGTCCTTGGTATTTATGAAGCATGGTTCTCCCGCGCAAAGCCTAGCGTGCAGAAATTGGTCCGCGGTCTTGTCGACTCATTGGTTGCTCAGTATGGCTACACGGTTATTCCTATTGAGATTCCCTTTGCCGCTGAAGGCCAAATGGCTCACGCTCTCACTGTTCTTACCGATGCCTCGACGTTACTTGTTGATACTCGAAGCATCACTCCGGCCAATAAGATTCTCCTATCCTTGGGTCGCACTACCCCGTCGACGGACTACCTTTTGGCACAAAAGTTGCGAAACCTGCTCATGGAGCACCTTGCGTACCTCTGGAAAAAATACCCTGGAATGATGATTATCACACCCACGACATCTTGCGCAGGCTGGCCTGTCAAGTCTGGACAAACCGAGTTATCATACGGTCTCAATGATGGAAGTCGCACCTTGGAAAGCATGGAATACGTCTGGCTGGCCAACTTCTGCGGTCTTCCAGCAATAAACGTGCCTGCTGGCTACGTGGTTCCCGACGGCAGCAAGGGGGCCGGAGAAATCGCTACCAAGGATACTGAAGGAATGGTCCCTGTTGGGCTCATGGCAACGGGCGAGTGGTGTAGTGAAGATGCGCTTCTGAGGTTCGGTTTCGACGCCGAAGCCGCTGGTCAAGATCGACGGTGCAAGCCTCCTATTTGGGAGGATATTATCTTGAGAGCTCAGACGGAGGCTAAGACTAATGTGGCTGTTGGGAATGGGTTCAATTGAGATTATATAAGACCGTAAGAAATAGGGGATTGTAGAGATAGTAGTTAACTAAACGCCATATTCTCACTCAGTTATCCCATCAAAGGCCAAGCTTCAACTATAACAAAGAATATATTTCCCATACATCATAGCATCATATCCCGATGCATTTGTACAGGGACCGAAGCAATTGCCTCACTTGTGCTGCTTGACATCGCGAACCACCAGAAACTAATTCCAATAGCCACCACTAGTCCAAGGCCTATATGTACTTTGATTAAGTACAATGTTTTAATTCGATACGCTCAACGCGGGCTGTTTATCTCTCTCAAAGCCCGGACGGCATCCCCAAATCCTATCTCCTTAGCCCAGTCAAGGGGAGATTTTCCTCCCCAGTCCTTAACATTCGGATCCGCCCCCCTACCAACCAGAAACTCAACCTTGTCTATATTTCTAGTCTTCACCGCACAGTGAAGTACCGTGCCACAATTGCAACCAGCCCAGTCTGGATATTTATCCTCAAAGGACAACGCGACTCGGTTGATGGGAACCCCAACCTCGTCGAGAAGATAAGCCATGGTGTCGATTTGGAGGTCTCCTTCCCTGTGGGCGGCTTCGTGAAGTGCATTTGTCTCGTTAAAGTCGATTCCATGTTCTCGAAGTAGTTGCATGACAGCAGGTGAGGCCGTTTTGCCAGCCAAGTGTGGGACGTCATAGGTATCATCGCCATATAAGCCATTAGGATCGGCACCGAGTTCTAGTAGCCCGCGAACACATTCTTCCTTGTGTATGAGTCGCCTGTATATCACTGTCAGTAAAACTATACACTTGTCGTCTGAGGAAACGTACCCCAAGAGCGGAGGTTCAGAATCAGTATTGAGGTAACCGTCAATTCTCCATCCAGAGTCCATATGGACCTTAATAACCCCCCAATGACACCGTCGGGCAGCTCTGACGATGACATCGGTTTCGTATCTTAGACCCATTTCCAGTAGGTATCCGATCATCTCAGAATTGCCTTCTTCAGCCATCACTCTAGCGACAGAGACGAACTCGCGGTGGATGATGTACGGCCATCGAAGGACTATTCTTCCAGGTGGTTTCAGCTCCTCGGCCTTTAACATGTGCCATCTTTCAAGCTCTCGCTTTAGGCGCGGCATGTCTCTGTCTCTTGCGGCGTCGCGCATTTTGTTATGCATCTCCTTTTCCCTTGGAGTGGGGGCTGGCTCAAGCGGTACATGGAACATGTTGCTCCAACGAGTATTTCGACTAGATGTGCGTTCGTGGTTCTATATGTGTGTTATTTCATGACCTACTTCGGTGATGAGACTGTTTGAGTCAAGTTGTGTGTGCTGACGGGAGAAGAAGTGTCGCTTGCTGCTGACTCGGAAAAACTCGCCAATGGTCATAGGTCACGTGCTGATCATGCTCTCTCTTACAATTCTCAATCTGGCGATATATTCAAAGGCCTTTGACTTTTTTTCACGTAGAACATCCATGAAAGGGCCCATCTTGATGCTGAATAGTCAGGAATTGTTTCACTGTGGCAATGACCTTGCACACGCATGGGGACATCGAGTGCTTGGTCCCTGCGGGTAGATCAAGGTTGCGATAACTAAACCATGCAACTAGTTGCCTATAAAAGAGCCAGTCATGAGATTTCACGGCTATTATGCCGGAGGTGCTATCTGTAAAGAATCAGGTAGAGTGGTTCGTGCGTACTCGTCCCATCTTGATAGCTACCGGCAGGCACTTATCATGAAACAGGTGTTATATAACCTACTCAACCTGAATTCCAGCTAATCAACCTCGTCAAAAACACCCTTTCTCGGCTTCATTTCAGTTCCCGAACCCGGCATTATCAAACTTGCCGATACCCATGAGCTGAAAATCAGGAATCATTCGCTCATGATAGCCCATGAGGGATTATTCTATCCCGACTATCCAAACCTTGATTTCGCCCTGGTTGGGCGCAATTGACAAATGAGTTTTGACCTTCTTCATTGGGAAGCTTGGTGGAGAAGTTATGACTAGTGACTTCGTGTAGGGCCAAGCGAGCTCCGTGATGGGTCTCCCCAGCTTTGCTATACTCGAAAGAGTGCTTGCTGTGCTCGGGAGAATTACGTGCTTGAGTTTTTCGAACAAAGCCAAGCTAGGGAAGACCAACAACGGACTTCTCCGAGCCTTTCTATAGGCCAGCCGACAAGCCTCGGTGAGGTACCAGGTGAGGTGATATCGCCTCATCCTAACACGCTGATCCCTCCTCAATGAGTTCAAGGCCCGAGATTTCATTACAATCTAACCATATGACCAAGACCCGTCTGCCCGTCCGTATCTAAGACCCCTTGCTCGCGTGCGTAATTGCCCACCCCCGCATTTCCCCTCAAGCTAGGATTCAACCATGGTGTTGCCCTGTTATCAAGAGTCTCCAACTTTTGGTGTCACGTTGGGCAGTATTAATACAAGCCGAAATTCTCCCCTCCCTTTCTGCCTCATCACCAGTTTACAGTTCTTGTCTGTACCTCCAGAGGACAGTCTGAATGATGAAGTCTCAAGTTCTTGGTGCTCTCTTGAGCTTCTTGGCACAGCAGGTCCATGCTCACCCTTACCCGGACTTCTATCCACCTGCTACGTCACCATCGCGCTCAAATCGCTTCACCAACAAGCTTGGCGGTGTTGCTTGTGAAAATGAGATTTGTAGCACCATCGGTGTTGATATCCTGCGCCAGGGTGGTACCGCTGCCGATGCCATGGTAGCAACCGTTCTTTGTGTCGGGACAACCAGTGAGTGACAAGATTCCAACTCGATTGACACAAGTTTAACTCTTGTTAGGCATGTATCACTCTGGAATTGGTGGAGGTGGCTTTGTACTCATTCACAAGCCCACCCGCAAAGGCGATGCCTCGCCGTACGAGTTTGTGGACTTTCGTGAGACAGCACCGGCTGCAGCCACCGAAGACATGTTCAAGGACAATGTCAATGCTAGCATCTACGGGGGTCAAGCAAGGTACATTCTCGTTCAAATCTCCATTTATTAGATGTTTACTGACTTGATGCAGCGGTGTCCCTGGTGAACTGCGAGGATTAGAGCACCTACACAAGAAGTACGGCCGCCTGCCATGGGCAAAGCTAGTACAGCCATCCATCAACGTGGCACGCTACGGCTGGCCCGTCCACGACGACCTCGTCAAGTTCATGAAGACGACCTACACCAAGTTCGAGAACGAGAGTTTCCTAGTCACAGACCCTGCTTGGTCTATTGACTTTGCTCCTTCAGGCAGTCTGCTCAAGCTCGGCGAAAAGATCACTCGCAAGCGATATGCCGATTTCCTGGAAGCGATTGCTGTTAACGGAGTTGATGTCTTCTACGAGGGTGCTTTTGCAGATGCCATGGTTAGGACCCTTAAGGAAAAGGGTGGAATCATGACAACAGAGGATGTCAAGAACTACTCCATCGTCATCCGAGAGCCGTCTCAGATCAACTACCGAGGCGGTAAGATCACGAGTGGCTCTGCTCCTTCGAGTGGTGCTGTTGCTGCGACCATTATGAACATTCTCGGCGGTTACGATTTTATCGGTGATGCAACCCGAGTAAATGAGAGCACTCATTTAATTGATGAAGCCATGAAGTTTGGCTATGGCATGCGCAGCAAGCTAGGTGACCCAAGCTTCGTCAAAGGCTTGTCCCAGTACCAGTCTGATATGCTCTCAAACGCTACAGCGGAGGAAGTTCGATCCAAGATCAAGGACAAACCTTTGGGGCTTGAGGCGTACGACCCCGATGGCCTTGAGTCTTTGGATACACCTGGAACTTCACACCTGGTTGCCATGGACAAGTCTGGCCTTGCTATTTCTCTGACAACCACTGTCAACCTCATCTTTGGTTCTCAAGTCATGGTCCCAGAGACGGGCATGGTCATGAACAACGAGATGAACGATTTCAGTATCCCTGGGGAGTCCAACGCTTTTGGATATATTCCGAGCGAGGCCAACTTTATCCGACCCGGCAAACGCCCCCTTTCCAGCATCAGCACCTCCATTGTCGAGCGTCCCGACGGCACTGTTTCCCTGGTCACTGGCTCGGCTGGTGGCAGCCGTATCATCACCGCGACCCTCCAGGTCATGTTGAATGTTCTAGAGAAGAACATGACAGCCCACGAGGCATTGGCTGCACCACGAATGCACGACCAGCTTGTGCCACAGCAGGTCAGATTTGAGTATCCATTTGATAACTCGACAGTGGCATACATGAAGGAGATAGGATGTAATATCACTTGGGTGGCGCCGGGACAGAGCACAGCTCAGGCCTTGAGGCGATTAGCGGATGGATCGTTTGACGCAGCTGGAGAGCCCCGGCAGCCCAACTCTGGTGGATATTCCACTTGAAAGGATATATGTTTTGCAGTGGCTAGTTAGAGGTCATCATGATATGTTTGAGGCCATGCAGAATACCACGTTGTGTAGCCACAATAATGCTTTATCTCCGCTTTCCACTTCTGACCAAGATACTCCCTTCTAATGCCGAACATTCAACTCTCAGGGACATATATAGCTCTGGGCTCACAGCTTCCACACTTCCAAGTTGCGATACCGTCCAACAAGCGGATTCATCTGCCGGAACCCAATCCTACCCTCCCGAACAACAGGACCCGTAGAACGATCAACATCCTCCCACTCAAACAACAACAAGCCATTAACCGAAAACCGAACATCCCGCTTATCCTTGATGACTTCAACCTTGTAATAGGCTCCCTTAGTATCCTCAACAGAAGGGATAGGGTCAGCGCCTTGCGAGACGAGGTGGAAACCGGGCGACTTTCGGAGATTGGCAAGGTGGAATGCTCGCTCTTCAGGCCATCGTCGACGGAAATAAGAGGCGTGCAAAGTTCGGATATCGCTAGAGTGGTACTGAGGATAGGAACCATTTCGAGGAGCCAAGTTCTTATCAAAGATGCTACCACCTGTTACAGAAGCAGCACCAAAGAAGAACATGGCCAAACCGGGTTCATTGATAGGTGTAAACTCCCAGGTGATGCGAATACGATCAGGAAAGACTTCAGGAGCCCAAAAGACGAAATGGTTGTCGATACCGCCGGCTCCGCTCAATTCCAGAGTGTGGTTGTTGATGGTGGCATTGACAGGTCCTTCTGCGACCCAATCTGCAACAGCATCGCTGTCGTCAAAGGTATTTCTGTAGAGAAGCTTCTCTGCTAGAGCTGAGGAAGCCAGCATGAGGGGGTAAAGAAGGAGAGATCGCATCTTGTCTGTGTGTAGAGAGATACGCAGATGAGCCGTTCCAAGAGAACGATACGCTCGTGTTTTTGAGTTATATAGACACCAAGAGAGTTCGTCTCGTCATTTACTAAACTCTCGCCTACTACTTCCGGGCCAATGGCCGAGATTATTACCTCGACGAGCTGCAGTTGTGATTCGCGGATATTCTTCTCAATCCAGAATAGCTTCAGTTCCCTGCCATGTTACCATCCACGAAGAAAAGATGTCATTGAACTTTTAAAGCGACGATCGTTTCTTCAAGTGTCATAATTGGTCGGGCTAAGAGGAAAGGAAATTCTTCAGCCAAATAAATCCCACCAATCACCTTGTCCAGGAACGTTGCGAAATCAATACCATCTTTTTACTCATCAATTCACTCATAACCAGCGCTCTAAATTATTTGATCTCTTCAAATAACGGAACTTGTCTCTCCTCTATCTTAGCTAGTATCACGACAATCAAAAAGAACACACTTCTCTAGACGATCATGTCTAGGTTCACAGAGCCCATCCTCGTAATAGCAGTTTAGACAAGTCACTATCGCATCCTTTATTAACACGCAAGGTCATCAAGCCGACAGCGGCCTAATTCGGCATGAAAAACTAACCGAGTTCGCTACGGATGATGACTACTGTGGCTACAAGACAGGAAAATATTCAATCTCCTTCCTTCTCTGACTTGGCGTTAGACTCGATTTTCTCAAGCAGCACCTTGGCGATAGCTTCATGTCCACTCTTAGTAGCCCGAGCCAGTGGTGTTTCCGTCTCTTCTCCTCGGTACTCATCGAGAAGCTTGAAGGCAGGATCAGCTCCAGCAGCAAGCAATAACTTGACAACACCACAGTGACCGTGTTCCACAGCTGCGCACAGAGGTGTCAATCCATCGCCAGGGACCGAGTACATGTCGAAATTAATTCCCGCTCGTGGTTCGTCGACGACGACTCGACTAGTCTTGATAAGTAGTTCGACGATAGACTCGTGTCCATTCTCGGCGGCATGCGATAGTGGAGTTCTGCCGTCATTCCTGGAAGCAGCATTTTTGGCGTCTGGGTCGACGTTGTCCTTCTCGAGAAGCAGCTTGACGATGGCTTCGTGGCCCATCACGGCGGCGTACGATAATGGTGTCATATCCTCTGAAAACCCGAAACTAGCTGCAGAGTTTGGATCTATGCTGCCTCTCTCGAGTAGGGACTTCATGACAACATCAAGATCAAAATACGCTGCGAGGTGTAACCCTGTCACGTCCCTTGGGTCCGGTTGGCCAGAAGCACGAAAGCCTAGTCGATCGCTCTCCGAGCACAACAACACTTGGCCCGCGGCTTCAACTTTCCGGTTGCTTTCAAGAAACTCGATGATTTCCTCCGTCATAACGGAAGCCCCGCGGGCATGGTGGCCCCAGTTTTGCGCGGCGTAGTCATAGAGGGGATTTGAACGCAGGCGTTTCATGAGACCCTCAATCCGCCGGCAAGACCCTGCCTCGAAAGTTTCGAAAGAGAGATATGTGATGCAAACCATTGTGATCTCTGCTTCAGCGTTTGGAAACCACTTTGTCTGCGTCCCCTCAAAGTATTCTTGGGTGGTATAGTGGACCAGTCTGATGATATTGCTCTCGTTATCAATTGTCACCAGTCCACAGCAGGCAGAAACCGTTCCTTGAAGATCTGGAAGATTCTCTTCATCCAGTTGAAGAGTGTCGAGCTCCACCGCCAGTGCGTGCTGAAGCTCGAGTTGGGTAAGTGGTCGTTTCGCGCAGGTGATCCACGCTAGAACTTGGAGTGCAATCTCCCTCAAGCCTGGCTTCTGGTTGTTGATTCTTTCCATGGCCTGTTCGTATGCATAGTCCAGAGCTTGGGACTTGTTGTCTTGTCCTGATCCTTGACTGTGCTTCCGGAAGTCCTTCAGGCTATTTCTGATGCTCTTGGGCGTCAGCTTGTCGTCGAGAGAGTCAAGAAAGATCTGCGCCAAAAGGAACCTAGACCAATGGTTAGTCAGATATCTGCACTGCAACTTGTTGTACACATACATTCCGTCAACTGCTGCTGATATTCCCAACTTAATCTCCTCTTGTAACTCCTTGTTCCGGCGGACGAAGGGTTGGAGATGCTCAATGCGCCCTTTCACGTATCTCTCAATGTCTTGATTGCTTGCACGTATCTCCAACTTCGTGCCATGTTCGAATGTATCAACGATGTCAGGTATGAATCTTGATGTCGCAAAGATATTGACTCCACACTTGGCCTGGAGTTTGAGCAGCTCTGTAAGAAGATGGGTTCGACAACCCTCCGAAGCTTGACATTCATCGAGTGCGTCGACTACGATGAAGACACGCGAGAATTCAACAGCTACAGACCGGAGCGTTTTCAAAAGCTCATCAAGTGATGGACGCCTGTTGTTACACTTCGCCTCGAGAGCGTTCACGCTGTCTGGTATCCGATCCAAAGGTTGGACAAACTGCCTCAAGATGCATGCCAGCAAATTGATGAGATTTTGATCGTCCTGCCTGCGAAAGTTGAAGTAGATATATGCAATCGAAGTGTTGTTGTCGCCAAGGAATCTCGCTGTAAGATCTTCCACCACGGTCGAGGTTAGAATTGTCTTTCCTGCGCCTGGCATGCCCGGACAGAACAACGTATGGCCCGGAGTCTCCAGCCAATTCTAGTACTCTTTCGAGTCCAAGAGCCACTTTCCGGTGCCTGGCTGGCGTCGACTGATGAAGTCTTGCTGTTGGGCAGCGTAATCAAGCAGCGTGAGCGAGTCGAGCGTTCTTAGACGCTGTTCGTTGTCTTGCTGCAGATTTAGCCGATCCATGCCTTGTTTGATGGCATACATTGTTTGTCTGCCCCGGTTAGCATTAATTAGGTAGATAATACAGACATTAGGGCAGTCTTTACCCAGAGATCCCGCCAAGAAATGTATTGAGCAGCGTCGTGTTCAATGTGATACGCTCACGCAGCTCCCGAATATCATCTGGTTCCCAATTTAATCGCTTCCATGCCCTCTTCACCCGGCTTCCCAATCTTCCTTTGTCTGCATGTAGATCCCTATACTTATCCAATGTGTCTTCCAGTCTCTCGAGCACATCTCGGCAGCTACTAATGACATGCTGAAGGTCGTTCCGTTGGTAAGGATCGAGTTCAAGCCCGGAAACAGTGACATCGATGTCGGATAAGACGATCGAGAGACTTCTAACCCTATTCCAACAAGTTAATACACGCTTTTTAGGAACTCAATGCGACAAGGTGACCAACTCGTTGGAGATGTCTTCGAATTGACTCGGAGCGCTCTGAAAGTCTTTGCGGACCTTATTAACTAGTTTAAGGACCGCAATAAAGTCACCAACACCGAAACCGAAGCTCATCTTGGTATAATCGCCTTAGGGCCTTTCGAAAACTCAGGTCTTAGGAGGTAGTAGTATTGAGTTGGCACCTTGGGCACTCATCAGGCTCTTGAGAGATTTAGGATTCACCAAGTGCGGGGCTTATGCAGGAGAGATAGTCAACAGGAATATGTCCAGTCAGTCACGGAAACTACCAACCAGAAGCGAGATGATTAACTTGTCTGAGCTTGGCACTTTCTTCATCGTATACTTCTAATCTATTGTCGTGCAGAAATATGGTCATTGATGCCTCGAGACCTATTGAAAGGTATCTTTCACCTTTGCCGTTGGCATAGTGGTTTATTGCGTTCAACATCTGCATTAGTGGTCGCGGGGAAGGACCTGTAGCCCCAGTTTGGATCTACCACTGCCAGGGTCTATCCTAGTCACCGGGGAATCACTGACTCAGACCCGGAGGTGGCTGTACATGCCGATGTCACCACGGGCCTTTCTGCCAAGAGTTGCCGGCAAGAATATCACGGTGAAGAGGCCGTTTTCACCTAAACTAATTATACCAGAAGCTCTCCTCAAGTCTTGGCTAAGAATAGGCGACCTAGCGCAAATACAAACCGTCCTGTTTCTTTTAGGCACGCAGCCGACGCAAGCGTAGGTAGACCATAGGGTTTGGTGAGCCTGTCCTTCGTCATCATCATATCAGGATATAAGCGGTGTGTGCCCTTGTCAGAGCTTGCAAACTCTATCTGTGGCCAAGACATCAGCTTGGCCAAACGGTGGCAAGTCAGACTCATATTTGTCACCAGACGGTACATGAGAATGCTCTTCTTAAATCCTATGTAGTAACATGTAGTACGTGGTAATCCGGGGACGTCCATAACCGTCGAAACAATAAGGCGGTGGGCGGTTTAAAGCACGATCGTCAAAGATCTTCACAGCACTGGCCTACCTAAAAGGGCAATTAGGCCGAGATGCAACCCTCCTAGGCGCCTAGCACAACACCCTCTTACCCGCAAAGGGTTTAAGGGTCTAAGGGTTCAAGGTTACATGCTGTTGGTACAGAAGTTCGTATTGTAATGCCAGTACAGCATGTCGATCGCGTTTCAGTCCCTGGAGACTAGCCAATCACCACAATATTGATGGTCATCTCCTCTCCATACCATTTTCCCCAGAGTCTTTGTTGTATAAAAACCCCATCCACCAGAGACGGCCCGAGTTTCGCTTTCTTTCCTTAGCATCTAACCGCTCTAAAACCAGCCGTGTTCCCTATCCTCACTCTTGTCTATACTCTCTTCTCCCAGCGCAATATGGCTCCCTCAAAGGCTGACGACACTCCGGAAGTGTCCCAAAAGAGTGCTGATGCTGTCCAACCTCCCAGCAACGAATCAGTCTTGACGAAAGAGGATCGTGCTGAGATTGCCTTCACGGACAAATACAGCTCACCCGACGTCTACATCAACGGTGAAAAGGATACCCTGTGGTTTCCATGGGTAGGCCCAATCGAGCTGAAGCCACTACGCATGGAAACCAGGACAGGAACTATCGTGGTTGCCCTGCGATCTCCCGTCGATGCATGGCTAGGAAAGCACCGACACCGCGGAAGTGTAACTGCAGTTACCGTCTCTGGAAGTTGGAGATACAAAGAGTACGTCATATTTCCCCCGCATTTTGATGTTTCACTATGCTGAGGTGCACAGGTACGATTGGATTGCGACACCAGGAGACTACGTGGTTGAAAACCCCGGCACCATCCACACCCTCTTCGTCGGCGGTGGTACTGAGATTGTGTTTACGATCACTGGCAGCCTCGAGTTCTTCAACGATGACGACAGCCTGAAAAATACGATGGATGTTTTTGCCTTTTCAAAGATGTACTATGACCATTGCAAGGAGAAGGGATTGAAGCCTAACGATGGCTTGTGGTATTGAGCACAACATGTTGGAAGGGACCCTGGGGCTGAACTTATGCAACGAAGGGACTCAGGATATAAATGGAAAATTCATTACTGGATTACTCGGGGGTAGCCTTGAGTTGAAACAAGCATATTGAATTCGTACTCCTGTTGTTTATGCGCGTTTCCTTGTCAGACTTTCGGGCTATGAACGGCACCTCATGGGGAACCATTCCCTGGGTGTCCAGCCCACTGACATACTAAAGCGAATTTCATCGCCCCCCAGAATGGTCCAGAACCTCACAGGGACTCATCTCTGAATCAAAAAGTAGCTTGCGACAGGTTTCGCCTCAAAAGCTGACCAAGCTCAAGCTCAACTTCGTGCCTCAGGCAGCATTTACTATAGCGTTGCAACGTTATGGTCAGCGAAAAAGCCTCTCCTTCAGTTCATAACGCCATTTTTCTCACAGAACATTATACAGCACAAGCAGAAGCTACAACAATTCAGCTGAAACCATGTGGTTGATTAATACAGCGACTCACACACTTGAACTATTTGCCCGATCCGAAGGCGTCCAATATGCCATCCTCTCTCACACCTGGGGAGGAGACGATGAGGAAGTCACTTTCCAAGATATGACAGATATCGATGGCCGCGAGGCAAAATCCGGCTGGGCAAAGATAAAAAAGACATGCGAACTCGCAAGGAATATGGGCTTGGACTATGCCTGGGTCGATACCTGCTGTATCGACAAAACCAGCAGCGCCGAATTAAGCGAGGCCATCAACTCCATGTTTTCATGGTATCGAGATTCCAAGATATGCTTCGTCTACTTGTGTACTCGCGTACACGAGCCGCAGTTACACTCTAGTGGCAACCTCTTGGACAATGAGCTAGCCAGCTACAGGTGGTTTAAGAGAGGTTGGACGCTCCAGGAGCTGATTGCACCGTCCCACATGAGCTTTTTCAACGAGGATTGGGAAATCTTGGGAACCAAGGAATCACTCAGAGAGCACTTGGCAAGAATTACTGGAATCGACACTGTGGTTCTCAAGAGTGTGGAAACACTGCAGAATATCAATATTGGAAAGAGATTCTCGTGGGCGGCTAAGCGGGAAACCAAGAGAGTTGAAGATATTGCCTACTGTCTCATGGGTATCTTTGGTATCAACATGCCTCTTCTTTATGGAGAAGGGTCTAGGGCATTCATCAGGTTGCAAGAAGAGATCGCCCGCTCAACAAACGACCTCACCTTGTTCGCATGGCAACAATCCAGAAAATCGGCCGGGTCCAACTGGCAGCTCAGCGGCATCTTTGCAACGTCACCCAAAGAGTTCCGTCACTGCGACAAGTTACTTGTTCCCCGGGGAAAGCTAGAGGCAGAAACCGAGTTCACACTCACAAACAGAGGACTGCGGTTCGAGAGGAACTTTGACGTGAGCTATCCCGGATTCGACTCTAATGAGAATCATCTACCGGAGGGCGATTTGTTCATGAGGCTGGACTGTCTCGAGAGAAGTGATCGCACACATCACGAAGCTAGATGGGTCGGTATTGCTCTACGCAAGATTGGAACAACCTACCTGAGACTATTTCCCGACGTTCTTCAATATTGCTCTTCCATGGTTACACACAAAGTCTCTCAGGTCAAACAAGTTGTCTACATCGCATCATTCCTATCCGATTCAGACGCCGAAATCATCACCAAAAATATCATGGTCGGCATATACTACAACAGCATTCCAAGATCTCCCATCATGAACACTGGGTACATGTCAGACCCCTCATTCAGAGATGAACCACTCGGCGTGGACGGCTTTGGATCTGGAGGACTACGCAGTTGCATGCATCTACGATTCTTTGCTTTCAACGTGGGCAGGCCATCCAAGGTTTATCGCATGGCTCTCGTGTGTGGACTGCAGGTACACACAAGGGGTGAAGGGACTCAAGACAGCCCTTGGGCTTTGTTATGCTCAGAGAAACAGTTGCTCGAATCTGTCCCACGCGCGGCTTCCTACAAGGATCTTTTCGCTCCAGAGCCAACAGAAGGGGGAGTCAGTGCCCAAGAGAGAACCGAATTCTTTCGAGATTACGTCTTTGAGAGGTACTTGGACGACTCTGGGCATATTAGCCAAACGACGATGCCTGATTTGCTTGTCGTCGAAGGCCCAAGTACGTCTTACGTGAAACATGAGGTTTCAGTCACTGTCAATCCGCCTTCGGAGGCTAGGTTTCCTATGTCTTCTCGTTATGATTACGTTATTTTTCTGTCTTATCGCAAGGTCTATAAGAACACTGGGTATGATTCTTTGCGGATAGGAGGGTGGGCAAGATAACACAGATTAATGCTCATGAATCACCTAATAATGCTTCGATTCCGTCATGTATTCAAAACTTTGTCTTTTGCTGTTGTGACTGATGGCCTCGTTTAGAATTGTCGTGGAGGAAAACAATCACTTTATAGTCATATCCCGGAGTTTATATTATTGATTTAGGAGTTACGAAGCTCATGAAGGCCTCTAATCCTTTCATGTCTAAGCCTTAGCAGCCTTAGCTGCCTCGGGATCATGCGCCACAACTTCAATCTCCACCCTCATATCATCTTCACCAAGTCTCGTAACCCCCACACAAGTCCAGATCGGTTGATGATCCGGCATCCACTTCTTAAAGTTCCTAGTCATGGCAGCGACAGCTTCGTTGTTGATTGGAACATGATACGAGTTGACTCGAAACACCTGGCTCCAACCCTTTCCGCCGGCATGCTTAAGGTTATGTTCGACATTCTTGAAGGCTTGGTCGATTTGCTCGTTGATTTGGGTAGGGATCTCGGACACCTCTCCCTCAGGAAGCCATCCGCCTGTTAAAAATCAGCTTTATTCAATATTAGGGGGCCGAAATCACTTTGAACTCACCTTGTCCAGAACAGTGGATGCTATCTCCGACTCTGACAGCCTGACTGTATGAGAACTTCTCTCTGTTGCTGGTGCCGACGCCAGGGTAGCTGTAATACTGAAGGTGTGCCATTTTGTTCAAGTTGAAAAATTGAATGAGAAATGATTATTAGAGCACATAGTAGACGGGTAAATGGGATTCTTATACACCATGTGAGATGGGCGGAATCTAGATTCCGTAACCCCGCCAAATTATTAATACAGAATCATGACGTATCATGGCATGACAAGATCTCTAATCCTGAACTCTATTCGTCCGTGATAAGTTCACCAAATCTGTTACGCAGATGGCCCAGGCCCCTTTCTCTTCAAGGAATCGCCGAGATTTGCCCTAGCTGTCTGCATAATCTCCTAAAAGTGACACCCCAGGCCAGTTCCAGGTGAAATGCTCCCATAGTGCATTACTCTCTGCAAGTATTCTAACGCTAGGTTCCGGAACTGGCTGTACATCCGGGTTCTCCTCCAGTGCCCATATAGGCCAATCCGTATTCCCAGTCGATAGGGCACTTCTATCATTACTCTCCGACACCGTATTATTCGGTCCCATCTCTTGCGAATTTATACAAGAAATATCTTGCTTTATAAGAGACTTAGATGTCGTTGACTCCTTCGGTCTACCCCCTATGCGATCTCGCATAATCTTCATCAAGCTGCAATGATACCTAGCAGGAGGCGTCCATGCAACAGACAGTTCCTTCAGCGTTTGGAGGCACGACTTTATTCTATCATCATCTGCTTCTCTGGGTCCATGGCACTGTTTGCTTTGGCACACTGGGTCAAGAAGAGCCAATGCCGCTGAAAGATTTGCATATGTTGCGACCAGTGGACTTTTTCGAAAGCCGCCGAATATTTGGCGATATTGATTCCCTAGAGAAGATATGCTCCTTGCAGCCTCAAGACAGATGGACACTGCTTTTTGTGTGATAGGACCAACTTGTTGCTCTGGTGGTCGAGGCGGGCTGGAAGGCTTAGGATGCTGTATATACGGTCTTGCGAGAAGTATAACAACGGTATGATATACCATACAGAGGGTGTAAGCCTGAGGGAACCTGTTTGGGACTCCACCTTTGACCGGCTTGAGCTCTGTACATAGGCCATATAACCAACTCTTCAACTCGAGAAGAGTAGAGTCGAAAAAGGTACGGCGTTGGTCGCCGAGTGCTAGCTTCTTTGGAGCATAGCTGGAATTATAAGCCATGGTCAATTCCTCTGAGAACAAGGTAACTTACAGACTCGAGAGGACTTTTTCCATGATTTGGCTCAGTTTGATCCAAGACGTATGTAGTGCGACAAATATGTTCGGATTCACTGAATAAAGTGCGTGACGAGGGTCGCTCCGCTGGGCATGGGTTGGTATCTCCGGCAGCTTGACAGCCCCCTGGAAGTCCTTCAATCCGCCGTCATTGTCAGATTAGGGACTCGGTATTCTAGTCAAGGGGATCTCACCAGCATGGAGCATACTCGCCCTGTGTAGCCAGCAGAGGTCTTATCCACGCAATACAAAGCCCAGTACAACTGCCTCCGAAGCTCTGCTTCTTCCACAGTCATACGTACCGAACTGGCCAGAGAGTCCGGGTCGAGATGAAGACCGATATCCACGACTAGTCTATTCGCCATGCCTGAGTACAGCCATCCGGCAGCATCTTGTCCAGAGCCCTGCCATTGTTAGATGAACGATAGCCAACGAGGTGTGTGTGCTCACAAAGTAGACAATACTCAGGACAGCGAGTGATTGAATGGTCGTAATATTCGGTCGCTTGAGTTCATCATGAAGAAGGGTCTCGATTGTATCGAGAAACGGGCGACCAGCCGTGTTTGCATCTTCCGGGTCCGAGCGGGCCTCGACACGATCCGAGTATCGAGAACCACAAGCAAGTATGCAGTGTAGCAACAGCGGGCTGTAATACCGTCCCTTGTTTCTCTTGCCGTCACGAAATAGCGCCTCGTCAACAAATTGAAACCAGGGGTTATCCCAGATAAAGAAGAGGTCCAGTAGGTAAGCCTCAACTTCTTCGTCGACAATTATTTGGTCACCGAGTGTCGTGGCATACAAGTCCGTGATTGGCGAGGAGTGTTCTTGGGGCGAAAGATCCTGTGCATCTGGGGGATTCTTTAGCTCTGAGCAAAGGGCTGTAAACGAGCGACTGAATAGGAAGGGGGTGAGCAAAACACACCATCAGAAGCCCGAAATTCAAGACGACCACTTGTAGTACCAAAATACCGAGCCTCACCATCTTGATCAAAGTTCATTGATTCATCAAGAGCCAACGCCCCTTCGACAGCGTCACACAATTGATCAAGTGCAGTCGCCGAGACACCAGTTGCGGAGGTCTGTGGAACAACGTTCCGCTGCATCAGCTGTGCCGCAGAGGAATCAATATCAATGGAGTGCATGCGTAAAATCTCCTCAAGAATCTGAATTCTAGCTTGTAATTGTCGAACGTATGCCTTGGGGGCCATTCCACGGCCGTCATCCTCTGTAGTGTAGAGGCATTGCAGTTGACGACCTGAACACCGTGAACATGCCGGCTTCTGGCCATCACACTATCCGCCAGTCAGCGCAACATGTTAAAACATGACGTGACCGCATTGGGTCCACCTTTGCACGGCGACGGCGGCACTCTTGGCAAGCCTTTGGTGCGTATCAGCCCCGGGTTCCAGATTTGCCGAGAACGGCTGCATTCTGCCTGGGATTAGAGGACAGGGGGGCTGATCCACGGTCAACAGGTGTTGCTGCATCAGCCATCTTGATACGAAGAGGAACTAGCAAATAATCATGGGGATCAGGTGAGAGGAAGGACTGAGTGCCTTCTCGTGGAAGACGTGGATGCTCCGGTGCGGGGACCCACTCGGGCGGAATTTACATTCCGGGAGTCCTCCGGAGCTGTTGACATCCGAAAACGGACATACTATATAGGTAGATTGTGATCTAGGTGCTAATAAATGGTAATTGACTGATGTGTTTGTACGTCTCTGCTGTATCGGTAACTACCCGTGCAGCCTGAGACACCAAAAGTGTTGAACGACTTGTCGTTTCGTCGACATGGACCTTGGACAACGGCCTATGCAGCTGATGGCACTGAGGTTTTCAACGCGACCATCTGCTATGTCAGCCAGAACCTACCTCACAGGCGCAACGTCACCATGACCGGGCGAGCTATCCCCTCCGAGCCAAACTTCTTAACTGAATTGTCAAGCCTGACAATGGAGAGGAACGACACAGGCGTTCTCCAACAGCTGGGCGTTGGTATCTCTCCAGACAATATGACCGGACGGCGGCATTCTAGACCTTCAAGTCAACTCGGAACCGGACCTCTGGGTCGATCTGGATGAAACAAAAAGTATACAAGATGCGTATTTTGTACTTTGGGCTACACTGGCTCAGTATTCTGTCCTAGGCAGATTTATGAAGAACGACCCTGCGACTATAGTCACTTGGTCAACTCAACCGGAGCATGCAGCCGTGTCCCAAAAGACCCTCCAGCAGACTAGTGATCCAGCAAAATCGGTACAATCACTCATATTCCGCGTTTACCAGATGCTGTACTACGACTGGCTTCCCATTTTCGACCCAACTCACCAGGCCAGGCCACAACCATCAACACCCAAGAAGTCCTCATGCCGCAAAAGTGAACATGTTTTGCTGTGGTCATAGTTATCATAGCTGCGCACTTTTCAGTGACTGCCCTCACTATCGTGCTCTTTGCGCAACGCACCGAGTCTTCTCCTTTGGGTAATGCTTGGCAAGCTGTCTCGCAGATGGTGTCTCCGGAGACCCAAGATATTATCCGAACGGCGGGCGGAGAGGGTATGAAGGATAAGGAGGTAGAGGTGCTGACAAAATCAACAGGTCCGAGTAGAGAGGCGTACGCTTTGTCGAGTGGTGTTCATCATGGCAGGACAGAGTTGCGTGTACGTCAGATTTAAAACATTTGCTGCGCCTTTTCCATAAGCATACCCGGGCAAATTAAAAGTCAACTTAGCTAGGCCTATGAGCAACACTATCATAATTCAACTCCTAATACGAAAATGCCTCGCTTCGGAGGACCCTCAAAGCGGCGGACGACGGAGGTCCAAGATGACGCACCCGTAAGCGAGGTGTGATCGCCTCGATGCACCGCCCTCAGATTACCCAGTTTCCTAGTGCAGTACACGTGTATCTGCCTTGTTGGCCCACCAAGACATCACCGTGGAGAAGATCACTGTAGAGTAACAACAGCCTCAAAGCTAGGCTGAATATTGCTTGTAATGACCTATTGCGTATTCTTATTATTTGATCTTCCTTAGTCTCCTACAATCAACTAACTTCCTCCCTCGTCATCTTCTGTACGGAAATCTCAACCCCCGTTTCAAAATGGCTCAAATTACCCCCCTCAACATCCAGGATCCAAGTGATCTTGATGCCATCCTGAATGACGGAAAACTTTCGGACATGGAGGTCTACGTATGGCAACTCGCAAACACACCGATCAAGTACCGACATAGGCTAGGCGCGTGGAGAGTTGCAGAAAGGAAAAAGTCGCGCCCAGACGCTGAATTCTGGGGTCCCAGAAGCGAGCTATACTACTATGACATGCCAGACGACTTTGGTACCTGTGGTACTCTGCCGATCAAACCAGACGGAATTTGGCAAAGTCTGCCACCTTCCTGGGGTGATGAATATGTCTTTCCCCGCAAGCGGTCTGATGAGTCGATTGTTGTGACTGAGCACGAGGAGTCAGCGGAGGAGGCATTGTGTGAACAGTGTGTTAAGATTCCTGTTGGGAAGCTGCTTTTGTCGGAGCGAAGCTACAAGCTGTATGACAAGGCTTCACATCTGAATGTCAACTCGTGTCGCCTCTGCCGCTTGATATATCGACATATCAAGAATAGTATTGTCTCTCAAGACGACGAAATTTCTCTCTCTGTGAAACCGGCGGATGGCATCTTATCTCCTAGACTGGTTATTCGAACAGGTACACCAAATCACCTCCTTTCTATTGCCATGGAAACTGACACGGTAGCGCAGGTTCAGAGCAGACCGAGCAAGCGTCCCTCGTCATGCTCCATCGGACGGGAAGTAAAGAGTATTTTCGCCTACTCCAGAAATGGCTGGATGAGTCAACCACCAACGGCCGTGAGATATCCCCATATTATTTGCCATCTCGATTGATTGAAATCACCCTTTCCGAAGGTCGATTTAAATTGCGGCTTCTTAAGACAGCGGAAGAGTTTTTGTACACTTCGCGGCGATACGTCGCTCTGTCTCATCGCTGGGGGGGTATCAATACATTCTGCACAACAGCGGATAACCTTGACGAGCGACTCATCGATATTCCGTTCGCTGAGTTACCTAAGACATTCCAGCACGCTGTCATTACTACTTGGAACCTTGGAGTTGGGCACCTCTGGATAGACTCGCTTTGCATCATCCAGCATGACGAGAGTGACTGGCGCCGCGAGTCGGCAAGGATGGAGAATGTCTTTGCCTACGCTCATTGTACGCTTGCTGCCACTTCTGCCGAGAACTGCAACCAGGGCTTCCTTAGAAGATCACCCGGGAGCGCCATCAGACTTCGAGATGCTACTTCAACCCCAGCAATGTCAGTTTACATCACGAAAACGGAAAATGATTTCGACAAGGACGTGGCCCAAGGCCCGTTGAACAAACGGGCATGGGTGTTCCAGGAAAGAGTCCTATCACGCCGAACTATCCATTTTGCGGCTGAACAAACATACCTTGAGCTTGAATCTAATATCTGGTGCGAAACCATGGGCCCTGAGCACTCGTAAGTACCCCAGGACAAGTGTAGACTTCTGAGTCGGAAGGAAGTGCTAACTTGGAATCAAACAGATCAGAGAGTCCCCTACAGAAACTCTATCTCCGATTGTTTGAAGAAGAAGAAGAAGAGGAAGAAAAAGAAGTATCTTCTTCTAAAAAAGAAGATTCATTATTCGAGGCGTGCTTTTCCCAATACTCGACCCTAGACATAACAGACTGCAGGGATCGTCCTGCCGGCATTCTTGGTCTTGAGTCCAGATTGGCAGCGTCATACAAGACGGTAAGTTTGTATGGGATTATCCTCTCGTCATTCTACAACAGTCTTTTCTGGCATCGTTCAGGACGGAAGAGAATGAAGGCTATTGATTTCCCGGATGAAAATGTGCCGTCTTGGTCTTGGATGGCTTCCGAAGGGGCCATTGATTACGGTTTCTTCCCAGGTTCCCTTTCAGGTTCGATTCAATTTGACTGCGCAAAGGAGGAAGATGAAGATGTCAAACTTACCAACGCCGGACAACTCGCTCCTACCCGAGAATCAGGCTTCTTGCTCATTGCCCCGCTGTATCAAGTGCTGGGGAGCTGCGATATAGAGCCCGACGAGAACTACAACTGCAAAGTAAGAGATGGGGACAAGTTCCTTGGGTGGATCAGATTTGATGGCGAGGATCAGACCGACTGCGCAAACATATGCTGCATTCGTTTTGGTCGGATCGGTACCAAAAAGGAAGATGCTCTGAGCAGTGGTGGACTGGCCCGAGGCGATTTTGTTCCTGTCATGCTTGTCAAGCCCACGAATAGAGACGGGAGAAATGTTTACAAGACATATCAGAGGGTTGGTGTGGGCATTATCAGAGATGAGTCTATGGTTCGCGATAAGCAAGGCTTGGTTTGGGTTACCTGAGTCCATCCCCTGCTTTTTCACCTTCTGAACAGCTTCCAAATCCTACTACACAGTTTAACCCAGCTTCTAGTATGTATGTGAGATTGGCCTTCCACCGTAGCACAACGGCTTGCAGCATCCGCTCCTTAGACTGATCTCTTGTCCCATGAACCCGCTCCCTCTTACATTATGGTCGATCCTTTACAGGTCTGAGATTTAAGGATTAACACAGTATCATCCTACGGTACTAATATAGCATGGAGATATGATGCTATGATGGTGCTGGAAATGTGTTCTTTAGTATAGTTGAAGCCGGGATAACCGACATACAGGATCGTACTAATATAGAACACCAATGCTTATTCGATCGTAACATGTCATATTCTTCGGCGTAGCCGAGTCTTCTAACTTTCCCTATTTCCAATGCTTATTTAAATTGAACAAGAGTGCATCTGATAGTTGTCATTTTAGCCACCTCACATAGTGATTAGCATACCTAGAGGTTCAGATCGATCACGTCACTCCTCCTCCTCACGCCTTCCCGCCTTCCTCTTTCCTCCCGCGAAGCCACCAGAAGTACCGGGTTGGCTTTGCAGATGAACAACCAGCCGTGTCCATGATTCCTCCTTGTCCCACTCAAAGCCAGCCAAGTAAGGCTTATCGAGTTCATCATCTGACTATTCCGTGTGTCAGTAACCCGGCGAATGTTTTGGTAGTGAAGAACACTATACCCTCTTCTTGTAAGCCTTGTGAAGAGCGTCGAGTGCGTCCTTGATAGTCACCCCCTTCAGGTTTCTGGCCGTAACCTCCATACCTAGGGGGACGTGCAAGTCGATCCTTCTGACTGGGGGCTTTGTCAGATGAAGCTTAAGAATGGCCGGATCTTCGACTGTGGCTGAAGACTGGTTGATCTTCCTATCAGGACGTAAGCATTAAGTGTGATGGATGGTTTGACAAAGCGTCTGACACACCATCCTGTTCCTTGGGTCTCGACAGCGACTTCAAGGTCGGTGCCCTCATTCTCTACCGACGGGCATCATTAGTCAGATCTCCAAATAAATATAACCGGAGGTCTCACCTAGGTCATTGACGTCGTAAACCCCGGGAACGGATCGAACATTGGCTCGATGGCCATGGCCTTCATATCCATGGCCTTCATATCCATGGCCGTCACCAGCCAACCCCTCGACGGCTTCCTCAATTCTTGACGACATGGTGCGTTGTTCGGCTACAAGAAAACAAATGTTATCATTATCTCGACTAGGATTATAGTCCAATGAAACTGACCTGATTTGATCGAGGTGATGAATCTATTTGGGATATTGGGGAATGAAGAGGGAAGAGAAAATGCCTGGTTCTTAAGGGGAAGAAGAACGTAATAAATATCTTGACATCTGAGACATTGACATCATCACCAAGTTTATACTAGTGTTGTTTGGGCTAGGTGGCTTCGCCGATCGGGATCGAAAGCCTCCAATTGCGATATAGGAACACGCGTCCAAATGGTCATCCTGCATTAGACCTTCCCTGTCATCATAAGAGGCTTTTCGTTCCAAGTTCTTATTAGATCTGGCAAGCGAGTAGGGGGGTAAGTTCAAGATCCGCGGTTACTCTTTAGCGTCGATCTGAGAGTCAATCTTGAACCAGTGAGCCACTAGCAGAGGTAAAATAGGCCAACTTAATTATTCAATCATACCCTACATCTACGCTAACGTAACTACTGGGTACCTATCTTGGATAGTTACAATGCCCAAGACAAGGTTATCTGGAGCAAGTTTCCCAGACAGCCACCCACGAGTAGAGAGGTCTCAGTCTAGTGCAAAGAGGGGAGATCGAAAAGATAAAAGACCTATGTACTCTGAAATTCTTTGGAAACCCAAACGTTGCAGCTCGTCTTGTCGGATGCCTAGGTTGAAACACCCGATCTAGGGCCTGTGATTGGCCAATATTGAGGAGGGCTTATGTCATTCGAATATCACGTGGAAACAACCCAACGTAGAGCCAACAGACAGACAACGTCGCATCACATCTCCAGCACATGAAATCCCTCAACTTCTCGATCCTCCTGTAAACAAAGTCCTTGGATCTGGTCGGACTTATTTGTTCCCATGATGAGTCAACCGGCTACTCCTGGGTCTGGCCGGCCTCACGAACCGGCGTCATTCGAGCGACTACCACCCGAACTTCTGCTCCCCATCATCACCAGTCTACCTGGCCTTGACACACTCTGGAGCCTAATGAAAGCATCACCAAGTGCATTCCGAGTTTTCAACAGCCACGCTCTCGCCATAACCGAAGGCATTCTCTCCGGTCCAAATTCCATACTGCCGCCAAAGATTCGGGAGGTGGTTCGTGGAGTGATACTTGTTCGCTCAAATGCCCTTCCTTTTAAGAATCTACACGAGTTCCAGGAAAATTTCCTCCGCGTGTCGATTCGCTGGATTCAGTGGCCAGCTGAGTTTTCGTTGACAATCGGCCCTGAAACTCTGTCAGTCTCGAATGTATCGGTGACGGTACTTCGGTCAGTTGTCGCGACAGCATATCAAATCTCTGCTCTAGCACAGGCATGTTTGGCATCATGCTTGGAGCAGTCGAGAGCCCTCAGGGTTTTGCATCCTGTTAACCCCAAGATTCGTTACACAGATGATTATGGTCGTCCTGATGAACTGATTCCCGCTTTTGATCGCAAATATCTTGGTGCACCCGCCAAGGTAGTTGACGCTGGGCAACCCACCTGGGTAGAGGAAATGCGAGTCGTTCGTGCTATCTGGACTATACAGCTGGTGGGCGAAGTACGACGTGTCTCGGCGAACAAGGCAGACATGATTAACTGGCCGGATGAAGACATCGACAAGTTAAACGAGACGGACTTGGCTGATTTTTTCCCATCCTTTTACTGCGGATTCGAATTTCGAGAGATCCAGTCAGTTAGGGAATACCTGACGACACTTGGAGAGGCGACAAATGATGAATATCACCGTTTGCAACGGCCGCCTTCAGCCTCGGTTACCGCAAGATGGGTGACAGCATTGCCAATTCCACAGAAAATCACCTACATTGTGCGTGCCTTTTGTAAAGACGGGGAGGTCCATCGCTTGAACCCAGGCGATACAGTGCCGGCAGGTGGCAGACCAATACCATGTCCAAAATCTAGCGAAGACGATAACTGGGGCAGGACGGAACCCGCCCTGGAGTACGAATCCTATGGCGCGAATTTCTTCAGGTCCCTTACAGGTATCAGGGCGGGACCTGGAGAGTCGCCGATCCCTGGTGTTCAGTTTGATTCCTATAGTCCGCTTGGCTTTGCCTTTTGGGATCGGTGCAGGATGCACCTCTTGGGTCTAGCCCCCCCTTTCTGTGTGTATAACGACGACTTTTACTATTTTGCGTGGGAAAGTATCTTGCCTCCGGAAGAAGTTGAGGGTATTAAGGATGGACTTCGGGAGGATAGGTGGAAATCATTGGCTCGATGGACTGCTTAGCCTGCTGCGTTCCGTGCCGAACTGAAGAAAGATCGAATTATCAATGATGTTACTAGTTAGTGTGCAAGATTCCAGCAAATAAAATCATGCTTAAGCCTTTGGGTACATATATACAAGTTAATCCGTGTGAGTGATTATTCAAAGTAGAAGGACTTATTACGATCTTGTCTATCAGTTATTCCGACTTCAACTATGATAAAGAATATATTTCTGATATATCATAGTATCATATCCCAATGCCAACGTAGTAGCCTTTTCCTTTTAGCCTTTCTGCCACCTGCGGGCTGCAGGTAGTGAATATACCTTATAGATGAATTTAAAGTAAGCACCGCAATGTGATGTGACCCGAGAATCTCTCATGACGACTCTGGTTGCTGAGCCCGTCGATCTCCCATCTTGTACAAATAAACCACGACGGGAATCTCTAACAGAGCGACGGCAGCATAAGTAGCAAAGCACCAGCCAAAACCAATCGCCTTTATCAGTGGGTCCATGATACCGATTGCTCCTCCTGCCATTAGGCATCGGACAATATTTGAGGCCGCGTGAGCTGTGGCAGATCTATCCAGGTTGAGATCCGTAAGCAAAGTTGAAGTCATCTAACGATATCAGTAAGAATTATAGGTTTGTATTAGAGGATGCTCACCGTGAATGTACTCGCCGTTGATCCTCCGGTCAGGAACTGCATGATTAACATGACGGAAATGTGCTACATTACCAAGTCAGTACAAGCAGTTGTGATGGGAAGGATGCACATACAGCCTTGGTCATTAAAGCTAAGCCATAACCCAGAGTTCCTAAGGAACTAATTGTTATGAGGACAAAGATGCCCTTGAGCCGCGTCCTCTCTATTGGGAATTGTGGTGAATCGCGACCGTAGCCAGACAGCTTTTCAGCAGTTCTTTTGTAGTTCCAGTCCAGATATCTCCCTAAACCTCGTGTCAGGGTCATACAGAGTCACGTAAATGCGTCACAGCTTACCAGTAAAGTACGAAGCAATCCCTCCCGAGACCCCTGAAGGCAAATACACCAAGCCACTGGTGAGGTAGTTCAGCTTGTATATCTCAACGGATTGGGCACCGAGCGCTGTTTGAAGTGTCATCTTGACCGAGTAGGTAATGGCATAAATCAGTATGGTCAGGAACGACTCCTTGTGTCGGAGGATCGGGAGACAAGATAAAGGATTGGGGTAACGTCGCTTTGGTCGTTGTATCTCTGGTCGGTTCGCTTTTGTCTCGCGGTTTTGGAACAAGGTGAAAAAGCTCCAGTAGATACCTGTTACTTTGCCACTTCCATCTCCAACAATGTTTCTCTGCGTTTCCGGCATGAAAAGGACCAGTATGAAAAAGTGAGCGCCCGTTAGTATAACTAGGAACCAGAATATCCAGCGCCAGCCAAGCTCATTTGTGATTGCTCCGCCTATCACGGGGCCAAGGCTTGGTGCGATATCAGTCCTTGATGAGGTTAGTTCACATGTCCTTGTGTACTTGTACTGGAATATACTGACATGAGAAGCAAAATCCCAACAAAGCCGCCACGCTCATTTACAGCCGTGATATCCGCAATTACGCCATAGCCCGCAGAAATCATTGCTGTTTCCGTTAGAGCTAAATGGTAACTTTCGGGAGGATACTTACGGGAAGAGCCAGCACTTTGCAACATGCGCAGCACTAGCAGAGCAGGAAAGCTGTGCTGCAAAGCAATGCCAATGTTGGCACTAATCATCAGAACAAACATTAACATGTAGATCGGACGGCGACCGCTCTGGTCTGCCATATCTCCCAGAAAAGCGGGTGCGATGCCTGCTATGATAAGGTAGGAAGTGACAGTCAGGTTGATCAGGGACAGAGAAACATCCAAATCTTGAGATACGGACGTGAGTGCAGGGTAGTAGATGTAACTGCTGAGTGTTGAGAACATGGCTGCGAAGGAAGAGTTCATGTTGATCCATCGTTTCTGCCATTTCGTAAAGACAGAATATGGAGGCTCCTCTGATGAACTAGCCGTAGTGATGACTGTTTGTGTTGTAGCTTCGTTCGCCTTGGTGGCCTCGGGGTCTTGGAGGAGGACATCATGATTGGGTTCAGGGACGTTGCCGGGGGACTTTTCTGAAGTAGGGACCATGTTCAAACAAGAAATGGTTGGAAATAATGAATACGAAGAAACTGTTATAGAGAAAAATCTTTCTTCTCATAGAATGCACCTCTATAGCAAGTCAAGAAGGATGAGAACCATGCCCACAAACTCGCCTGTTGGTGGTGCTACAACATCGACAACCAAGACACGAGAAGCTTTCCCCGCTTCAGCGACAAGCATGCAATATCCAACAACGGCGACATGCATTCGCCAAGGCCGCGGAACCGGCACGGTTGAAGGATCTGCGACACGCACGCTTTCAAGCCCCTCAGCTGTTGTATGCAGTTGGGCGAGACCGTCACATCGAGATGAGCATCTCCCCAAGAGGTCGCGTGATGCCAATCCGATCGTTTGGTTATGCCAATAGCAGGGCTAAGCTGAGAGCCTGCTTCTCAGATGTAACAACAACAACCCCTGTCATCACATTCTTCACCAATAGGAGAGCATAGCTCACAGCCTGATTCACAATTCTAACACCACTACCTGCACGGGCTGACCGGTTGAGGGGGAGACAACTGCCCGGGACATTGAGGCCGTCGATCGCTTACTGTCAGATACACTGTGCACTGAGAAATCTGGATGATGGCTGAAATGTGACAACCGTACATGTCTATCGGAGGAAGCACGACTGCATTGGTGGATAAAGCGCTAAACAAGGTTTCTGCTGCAACAGCTCAATCGGTCGAGTTCATCCCTCCTGTCTCGAGCTGAGCTACGCGTGGCTGCGACACGCCATTCTTCTCCAACTCTGCAAAAGCTGAATCCCGCGGGCCGTCAGAGACAGAGACCCCATTCGCCGCCGCCCCCCCGCGTGCTTCTTCTTCGAGCACCCTGTCTACAACAACCCTCATGGTCTTGACAAAGCTACACAGAATATTAAGTATACGAGCTTGTCGGGTCATGTGAGGAAGGGACGTACCTGTTCCGAAGTGAATGGTCTTCAGGGTATAGACTGGCGAGAAGAGCCTGGTTCCGGACCAAGTACATGATGTTTCTGCTGTCGGCATCTTCTTGCGGCTCAGAAATGGGAATGTGCTTCCAGTACTCCTTGAGATACGGGCGTCCGAGGGGGTATCGAGGGTTTCGAATAACTCCCAGGTCAACTGTGATTGTCAATGCCCACTCGTCAATGTCAACGGAAAGATTAAGAGCCCATACCTTCATTGTGACCCCAGAGTCCACTCGAGTCGTAGACAACAGCCGTCTCGTTTTCCAACTGATACTTGATGTTTCCTGGCCAGAGGTCTGCGTGCAACAAGCAAGGCTTGATAGAGCGCCCATTGGACTCAAGCGGGCGCAGATATCGGGGTAGAGCTTTGTTGAGGAATTGATCCTTAAGCTCTTTGTCTTCAGGCGTGTGAGGTCCTCGCAGAGATTCTTCGCGATCCAGAATCATGGTCATGTAGTCAGTCCACCATTTCTCCCAAGAATCCTCCCACTTATTAACCTGTGGCAAATTGCCAAACGCGGTGTTGACCCCGAACCCAAATTTCCCAGTGGGAGACATGCCCATGCTCCTCGAATGTAGAGCCACGACGGGCGCCATATAAGCTTCGGGTTCGGGGAGGTCATCGTCTCGCATGTCGACCCATTCCATCAAGAAAAAGTGACGATCGGGGTCGGACTCGTAGGTGCTGAAGCCGAGAGGACGAGGAACATGTTCGGGTATGAATGAATGCAGGCTGCTCTCTGACGCGTTTGTTCCTAGCAACAAGTCATAGCCAGCCTGGCCTCTGGATATCTGCCAACGCTGTCAATTCTCGTTCTGTATATCAATAGAGCTCCGTACCTTGGCGAAAAATGTCTGAAAGCTGCCGTCCGGGACTTCAACACCGATCTTTAAGGTATCGCAGTAGTCGCTCAGACCCAGAGGGATACACGAGACCACACTCCCATCCTTGGGTAAACCTGTCAAATGTTTCTCATTAGCAACAATACCGAATTTTAATGCATGTTACCTTACAAGCCAGCAAGGCCTTGTCCAGTTTCTTCTCTACGTCTCGGTCGTCTCTGGCCATGTTGCTTGTGAAGCGATTGGTGAAGAGTGATAGCAGCGCCCAGGGAGGAACAATGGGAGAAAGAACTGGAACAGGCCTCCAAGGGTTTGTGGCTTTTGAATACCATTGTTGGTGCCACGTCCTTTGGCTGAATCCTTCTCTCAGCCTGATTCCTCTTCTGACACCCCGCTGTATGAGTTTCAGCTGATGTACACCGTATCACATATTGGATGCTCATACTGGGTGGTTACACAGGTTCCGAAGCATTTCTGCCTTGGAGCCTCTGGATTGAGACATATTTACGATCGTCATGAGCGAAAAGAGGACTTGTTCGTCCGTTGATAACTGGAAGTTTGTGTAAAGACAGTATCAAAGATAACAGGCCACATTTGCACACAATAGCTCGTTTCTGTTCTTCAGCTGGAGGGCTGGCCAAAACAAGAAAGAGGGCACACGACATGCTTACCCCGCCTCTATTTCATAAAATTTCTTGATACAGATCGTCGGGCTGCGACAAAGCAACCACAAGCCAGTCGGTGTGTTGCTGACGACGCCTCATTTCTGCATGGATTTTGTTTGCTTCTTTTCGAGTCTCTGTTGCCTTGCCTTGCCTTGCCTGCCTGCGCTTTCTGCCTCCTGGGACTGCAGAGCCACGTAGGACTTTGGTCCAGAATGACAGGGTTTTTGCTGTGCCCTCCGTGTTTGACAATATGCTTGCCCCAGTCTTCTCCTCGATGTGACAGACTGACAGTCACAGCGACTACCGAGTTTGTTTGACTCTGACAATCTCTTAGAACTTTTATCGGTTTCCACTTTAGTCTGAGCTCTTTTTTTTTCACTCGAAACTTACAAAAGGAGTTCTGACTCATGGGTCACCATGGCTGACCACGACGATCCTCTGGTAAATACCCTCCCTCCCATACTCAATGACCTCTGCCAACATTGCTGTTTCCAGTCTCCCCTTCCCCTTCTTGAACCAACGAGCTCGACGTCTCCATCCGGTCAACGACATTCGGCTCCGGCTCTCCTTCGCGGACGCTGGCGTAGTCGAATACGTTCCTCCATCTCCGGCTCGCAAATCTCCGTCGCCAAGCCCACCAAAACCAAGGGACCCACGGGTCTGAATCTCCTCTACGAACCGTCCGAGTCGCGAGTAGACTTTATCTTTGTTGGTTGCCGGTTGAGATAGTGGGCCATAGCTCTCGTGATCGTGCCGTGTTGCTCATGTTTACTAGATCCATGGACTACAAGGGGATTCGAGAAAGACCTGGTGTTACGACGCTGAGGATGAATCATCCTTCTGGCCAAAGGAATGGCTCCCATACGAAGCCGGATTCCGCTATGCTCGGATACATAGCTTTGGATATGAGTCAGAGTGGTCCAAGGGAGGCAGGAGTCCTCTTATGATCCATGACTTTGCCCAAGCGCTGCTCACGGACATGTCCAATTCGATCGCACTCCAGCGGAATGGACCTGTGAGTGCACTCGCGCCATCATCTAATGCTTAAGTAGCTAACTAGTGGAGACGCCCATAGTCTTTGTGACGCACAGTATGGGTGGACTTGTCGCCAAGAAGGTTGCTGTTACCAGATGACCCTCAACGGTCTTCCTGACTAACTGATCATCAGGCATATCTCTTGGGCAGCCGAGACCCTTTACACAAGTCAATGATCGATCGCGTGCATACCTTCTACTTCTTGGGAACACCGCATCGTGGGGCAAACTCGGCCATCTATCTCGACTACTATCTCAAGCTCTCTCATCCAACTGGTGCTAAAGAGTACGCCAAGGAGCTTCTTCCTGACTCTCCAACAGTTCAGGTACGTGTTCCTCTAGTCATGACACGCTAATATCGGGCTTCAACCCCACTAACCTGCATATAGGCCATCAATGATGAGTTCCGACATATCCCAAAGACTGTTCATCTCTGGTCATTCTATGAATCTATTCCCACGAGCGGCCAGTTGATCGTCCCCCAGACTTCTGCCGTCATAGGTAAGTGCACTAATCCTGAGCTCTCAACCTCGGCTAACTCGAAGCCAAGGGTTGCCTGGGGAGCAAACTCGATATCTCAACGCGGACCATCGCCACCTCTGCAAATTTGAGGATTCCAACAGCTCCAACTTTGCTACACTCTATCGATGTTTGCAGACCACTATCCAAGACATTGACAAGGACTGTATGTACGCTACCACTTCTCTCGTTAGGCTTCTAGCTAATGAGCTCGCAGATGACTGCCGACAAGTCGAACTCCTCAGGGTTCAGATGAAGACCATCAGCGATTATCTCGAAGTCTCGGAGCGGCCCACAAAGGACGTCTTGACGGAAGCCCATAAGCGTCACGGCGGCTCGTGCGAGTGGTTGACGAGCCACGACAAGTTCCAAGAATGGGTTGACTGCAACGTAAACGATGACTTGGATATCGGACCTCTTGATACTAGCCCCATCGGAGCCAAGCCAAGGTTGCTCTGGCTCAACGGACCTCCGGGGTCTGGCAAGTCAGTCGCCGCTGCGCATGTCATCAAGCATCTTGAGGGCCACAACGAGGATTGCAGCTACTACTTTTTCAAGAACAACTCCAAGGCCACCGTCACGCACCTCCTTCGTAGCCTAGCCTTTCAGATGGCTTGGATCAACTACGGAGTACGACAGTCCTTTATCTCCATGATAGAAGAGGGATATGCGGCCAATACCCATGATCACACTGTCATCTGGAACAACATCTTTCTCGGCCGCCTCTTCAAGTGCAACTTCTCCAAGCCGCAGTACTGGGTCATCGATGCTCTGGATGAATGTCCGAACAAGTCGCTCGTTGCCTTTATCCAAATGTTTGCCAAACTCAACTTTGTACCCCTTCGCGTGTTTGCCACGAGTCGCACAAATACGCACCTCGGTCGCTTGCTTGATAGGGAGCATCTCAACTTTCCCGAGCTACATACCGGCCAAGAAGGATCATTGAGAGACATCTCAAACTTTGTCAGATCTCAACCGAGGTTGGCACAGCTGGGCGGCGAGGGAGAGATTGTCTCGGAAATTGTCAAGAGGTCCAACGGCGTCTTCCTCTGGGCATCTCTCATCTTGGATCGGCTGGATGACCTCTATAGTGTCGAAGACATGCTGGCAGAGCTCATAAAAACGCCCCCAGAGATGAACAGACTCTATGCTAGGATCCTTGGAGAGATTGAGCAATCGTCCAGCGCTGAGCTGGCAAAATGCATCATCAAGTGGGTGGTCTGCGCTGCCGAACCTCTCACCACGAGCGTCATCAAAGTGGCCGTCAAGCTCGACTGTGGCCGTACAATTCTTGCGTCCGAGCCTGATCACGTCTTCTCCCAGATCTGTAAGGGTCTGGTCACGGTGGATAGCGAGTCTCACGTCCAAGTGATGCATCCCACTGTCAAGGACTTTGTGTCGTCGTCTGACTCGAGTTTCTATATCAACCTTCGTGAAGCTCATGAGACCATGGCTTCCATTTGCTTGGAGAACTTGAATGATCGAAAGTTTGATCCACGCTTCACTGGCCGGGGCTTGCTAGTTCCAAGTGCCTCCGGATCTACCCTTGATGATTACGCCGATGCCAACTTCGCCTACCACATGGCTCACTCTCACTCCACGTCACCACATCTGTTCTCGCTGCTCGTCAAGTTCATGGACTCCACGATACTCACTTGGGTGGAGAGAGTTGCTCTGAAGCAGAGACTGAGTCCCCTGATCAAAACGGTGGAGCACTTGAAGACCTACCTGGCTCGACATGAGTGTCCACCATTTGGCAAGGCATCTGACTGGGTAAACGAACTCACACGACTGGTGACCGTCTTCGGGCCTTACCTCATCGATGTCCCTCAGACCATCAGAACAGTCATCCCTCTACTATGTCCGACATCATCCAGGATTCACCAGACATTTGCCAACCGATGCCGCTCAAAGCTCATCTGTTCGTCAAACGTCAAGTGGGATGATAGACTCTCAGCTTTGTTGCTTTCGGCCAAGCCTCGATCACTGGCTTCCAACCAACAGTATCTAGCCGTTGGTCTCTCCAATGGCAAGATCAGACTCTTCAACAATTCCACACTGGAAATGATGACAACTCTGAATCACTATATCGCTGCAAAGCCTGTACCCGTGCAGCTTCTCCTCCTCGGTAACACGACCAAGGTTCTTGTCTCATGTGGCCCTCGAAACATGAAATTCTGGAAATTACCGGATCAAGAGATATGGAACATTCGCCTCAAAGCCCAGGTCAGAACCATCTCTTTCAATGCAGATGATTCGAAACTGTTCGTGGCCTACAACCTCCCAATCGAGGCAGCAATTTCCACACTATCAGCTATAGATGGCTCTGAGATTGAACCCGTCTCAGTCATCGAAGACAGCTCTGATTCGGACCAAAATCCAACCGACTGGGCCTCTCCTAGCAAGAGATACGTCCTCTCGTTTGTCCGGATGAATCCGATCCTCGGATTTGCTACAGTTGCGTATCGTAGCTCCCACTTGATGCTATTTCAACTCGATGGGGATGACAACTTGGAGCAGATTTGCAAGTTCAAAAAGACAGGAACTGAGTTGGCTGTGCGCCCCCCTCAGGTACTGGACGTTGCTTTCAACCCAGCTGTCGAATCCGCACTCATGGCCGTCGCTTACCAGGATGGCGAGATCGTGACGGTGGAAATGGGAGGATGGGGAGGAGGGAACACGCGTCAAAGGAACGTCTACAGCCTTCATGCCACTCTTCTCGCCAGCTCACCAGATGGACGCACGCTTGGTGCTGTGGATAATGAGGGAGGTATTTGTCTCTTCAACTTTGACAACTTGCGCATGCTCCACCGGATCCAGGGTTTGGACGAAGTTGCCACGGGAATAATGTTTGCGTCAAACAGTTTGCGACTCTACGACATCCGTGGTACCGCCTGTAATGTCTGGGAACCATCTGTATTGATGAGGAGGCATTCGGTTGACGATGATTCGAGCGATCCTGGCGACTCAGCTCAACCTTCTCTCGACGCCCCAGGCATCTTCTTCACCCGTCCATTCGACGATGACAGAGTTATTACCGTCATGACCCAATCCGACGAGAACAACTTTGTTTTCTGCGGCCGAGAGAATGGATCTGTCACGATCCACGACGTGTCGAGTGGCAAGCAAGTTTTTGAAATGCACTTGCACACGGCCAGCATACGTCACCTGGAGTGGCAACCTCGAGAGAAGATCCTTTTCAGTGCAGACATATCTGGGCAATGCGAAGCTCATCGCCTTTCCACGACTCCATGGAGAAAGCGAGAACAACTCCTATCGCACAGGGCAACTGGGGCCGTCATTCAGATGCTGGTTAAAAAAGAAGGCCTCGCCATGCTTTTGGTGACACCAGATGGCGAAGAGTTATGTCACAGGGAGAAAGTGATCATCAGCAACCGGTCTACTGAACAAGACAGGTGGACACTACATCCTACTGACCCATCGCGCCTGTTACTGTTTCGAGGGAGCCAGGTGCATCTCTACAATTGGGATGAACTTGAAAAAGAGTCCAACGATGAGGGGGTCGAACTGCAACTTCCTCTGAGCATGACAGACCTTTCTATACCTGTCGATTGGTGCAACCAGGATGGCGTCAAGACACTGGTCCAAGCCATACCATGCTCCAAGGACACTGCATTCGTCAGACTGGATGCCACCGAACTTGGTCCAGCGATTACGGCAGCCTCACTTACCGGGGCCATGAAAGAATTGGCAGCCAAAGTCCGAATGATCCTTGGCATCTACAAGTCCAAGATATTCTTTCTTTGCCAGCGAGGGTGGGTGTGTTCCATCAGCCTAGATGTGAGTGCTCAGACAAGGCACTATGCACGATACTTTTTTATATCACCTTTATGGAGAAGTGGAGGAGAGCCTGTGATTCGAATGATAGGCGGGAACACATTGAGGGTTGCTATCGCATATCGGGACGATTTGGTTCTTTTTCACCGTTTTCTAGAGCTGGAGAATTATGTGTATTTCTAGGCATGTCGTGGAGTAATGGGAGTAGGGTTGGATGCACTGAAAATGAACGAGATGGACTACTAGATTTTAACAGCTGATTTTACAGTTTATCCTCAGTGAGTTTGGCAATGGTTCAATCACAGGATAATGGGGAGATGTGATCAAGAACGATTTAAGCGAAAGGTGTTGGTTGAAGACGTTTCAAAAAGTCTTACTAGGAGGCTTACTGTATAACTAAAAATACCATTTTTACATTTCATGGTCCAATTAGCTCATCCTATAGTAGAATGGAGGGTCGCGTAGAGCCAACTCGGCCTGGTTAATGGGCCTGGATTATGCGGCCATACCAAGGCCTACCTACTTCAGAAACACGATATCGATCTTGGGCCTCTTGAACAGTCTCTTATAGAATGCCTTGCCAAAAATAGAATTTCTCTAGAAACTTATTATCTCTGAAGTTTTCAAATCGTCGTATCCTCTCTTTCCTCTACAGACCTTGCGTGATAATTTCTCGTATTATTTTTCTCTCTGCGTCATGACATTTCCAATGAGCGACACGGCAACGTCCAAAGAATTAGCGTACGCTCATATTGAGAACATCCGGACACGATACCGCGCCGGGCGCCACCCAGATGAAGAGCTAAGCCTCGCGGAAGAGGGCTTCGTTGCAGGTCTCTATGTGTACGAGTTTAGAATTCCCCTTTTGACCCATAACATCAGTGCTAATAACTAATTAGTGTCTCGTCTACACTCTACCAAAATCCTTCACACTTCCTCCTTGAACTTATTCAGAATGCGGACGATACTAGGTTCTTACCTGGGGTGATACCTGGCCTTGGTTTGACCTTGTTCTCGGAATCTGGAAACGGATATCTACGAACGGACTGCAATGAAGCTGGCTTCACACTTGCGGACCTCAACGCTATAACTCATCTTGGAAAGAGTACCAAGAAGGGTGTTACCAACGGACAAAGGGGTTATATAGGTGAGAAAGGCATCGGATTCAAGTCAGTCTTCAAGGCCGCCGACGTTGTCCATATTGCTAGCGGTTACTACGAGTTTAAACTCGACCGGAACGAGTATTTTGGCATGGTTTGCCCCATTCACTCTTCTTTCCCTAGCGGCCAACGCCTTCCGGATCATACCCAGTTCTTGCTTCAGTTGAAAAGTGAAAAGTACTACATCGAGATCGAGAATGACTTGCGCAGCATCGAGCCTCAACTTCTCATTTTCCTGAAGAACCTTCAAGGGTTGGACATCCAGATTTCTAACAACAGAAAGTCGTATTACATACAGCGTGGCACTTCTTCTACGATGGGAGAGATGGCGACTATCTCTTCAAACCACCAAGCTGATGGCCTACCTAGCGAGATGAAGTATGCCATCGCACGATACAGGACCAGCGAAATACCCAAGGACGAACGAAGAGAGGGGATCACAGAATCTGAGATCGTCCTGGCCTTTCCCATTGAACGTGAAAAACCAAAGATTAGCCCGCAAAAAGCATTTGCGTTTCTGCCGATTGACGACTTTGGGTTCAAGGTTAGTATTTGACTGGGAAATCTATACCGCCTGCATTATGCTAACTTGACTGATCGCAGTTCCTCATCCATGCCGATTTTCTACTCGTCGCAAGTCGAGAAGGTCTCGATTATGGCTGTGAGTGGAACTCAGCCTTAGTGGGAGCCGTTAAAAAGGCCTTCTTAAGGGCCGTGAGACGGTTTGCCGCTGTCCCAGTCAGTCACTCAGGAGGACTGCGATATTCGTGGCCCAAGTACATTAAGCACCATCGACACGCCCATGATTTCTGGAACACGTTGCACCAAGTTATCCTCACCGACCTCAGAGACGAAATGATCCTCGAATCACGAGATCATGCCGCTGGACCTTGTCGACCGCCCGAGCTGAAGTTCATGCCCCGCAAGTTCAGGTATGAAGGAGAGGCCCTATTTGACTGCCCTTGTCTCCGTAGAAAGCACCTTTCGTTCAACTACGATGGGGTTTATGAGGATCTTTCCCTCCTTGGAGTACAGAGAATCGGCACACATGAGTTGTGTGAAGAGTTCTCGGTGTGGATTGCAGAAGTCGGCCCTTCTGGACTCGACGCCAAACCTGCAGGGTGGCATCAGCATGTCGCTCGCCTATTCTGCAACAAGGAGGAGCTCAGGGACCAATTGATGGGCCTCCCAATCATACCTCTTCGAGATGGCTCTTGGGTCAGCGCGAGGACGGAACGCCTCTATATGGCGTCCAAGACCGGCGATGAATACGTTCCTAGCGGCATCAGGATATCTATCATCGACCAGAGCGCGTGTGGAGACTCGATCAGAAGAGACTTCTATCGGTTCCTGGGCATCCTAGCTTACACCCCATCTCAGGTCTGCAGTCTGATCATGGCGCTGCATTCCGGGAATGGTTCCGACCTGTCAGACCGCCAACCAGAAGATCTGATAATGGACGCCGCTTATTTCTTCAAGCATCGACATCTACGCCCGGGACAAGGGGCTCCCGAGATCTTCTTCTATGTCAACAAGCTTGAGTCCTCGACCCGACGCAAGACTCAAATCTACATTGACGACCACACGGCCAAACCACGCCTCATCAACAAATACAAAGATCTTCCAATGAATCCATTCAACATGTTGGATGAACGATATTTCAAGACAATCTGCGCTGAGGATAGTGCTCTGAAGGACGAATTTTACAGGTGGCTCTTGAGATCGGAAAATATCGCGGCAGTTCCTGTCCTCGTCCGCAACAACTACCTGAGCGCCGAGTGGGTGTTTCTCAGAGATACAAAGGTGACAGATCTATTGTTGGTCATTGAGCAACTTTGCAAAAACAATACCGTTCACCCTCGGGTAGCATCTACGATCCCTGAGCTTCAGGTAGACTGCCGTGATGGTACCCGTCGACTGCTTGGCGAGTTGGCTATTCCAACGCTGGAACTCGTGCGAGCGTGTCCCCATCTTCACTTTGCCAACCTCACAACCCCAGAGAGGTGGACCTTTCTCGAGCAATTTGGCATCATCACGACACTGAATACCGCTGCCAGATTGAAGGAGCTTCAGGCCCTGGCAAGTCTTCCCATCGAATCAGTCGACAGAGACCTCGTCCATGAAACGTACCGTGGACTCTGTCTAAGCCATGATCGAGAAAGTCCAGATATCTTGTAAGAGCTTCTATTTTCCTCATTTCTTCATAGATAGAGAATAACAGATGGATTCAGGAAAATATTCAACTCGAAGTCTCTGGTGTTTGTGTCCAGACCTCAACCAGAATGGGTCAAGCATGGATCCTGTGTATGGAGTGCACCTTCATCCCTCAAGCAAGTTACCAAGCTCTCGAATCGCTACGGAGACTGCAGGAAGCTGTTCTGCAATATTCTCGGTGTTGGACCAGCCAGCATCGAAAACGTTGCGGATGAGCTCTGCTTATTGCAAGAGGAGACTTCTAGCGGCATGGCGGAACGATGCGAGGAGTTATTGACCATGCTGAGTGAACGTCTGACAAGCGGATCTGAGTTGCCGGCGACTCACTACTTGCGTGTTTTTCATGCCAAAGTATTTCCTGTTTTGCGAGCCCAGCATGCTGATACAAAGTCCGAGGTGGTCCTCAGGTCCTTACACGATGCAGATTGGTACATCCCTGACAGGCTGACGTTGGAGGCAGCCTTTCGAGGCAAGGTCGAGATCCTCAACTTTTCCGTCAGGGTAGGGAAACTTCTCGACTCCTTCTTCTCAAGGATGACTTCCCGGAACAAGTACCTCTCGGTTGCTATCGAAGAGACCGTCGAGCCACGAGGGTTGGAAATCCAAGACATGCCGACCGAGCGAGATCTCAAAATCAGAGTGCAATACTTTTCTCTGTGAGCGATTCTGACTTTTCCTCTATGTGCACTTCGCTGATAGTTACAGTCTCAATCCACTCCCCGATCCTGATCGGAGACAGGACACCAGACCCCTGCGAGTGTGGTCTGTACCATCTGTCGTTATCACCAGACGTCTGGGTTCTATCACAGTCGAAGAAGACAACGAGTTCGTCACATTTCGAGAAACAACGGATTACACCGACATCTACTTTCGTGCCGTCACTCCTTCATCAAAACAAGCTGAAGTCAACTACAAGCTGGCCGAGTTCTTTTCCCAACAGCACAATATTCAGCCCCAAGATATCAATCTCTTCAACCTCTTGTTGACCGCTCCGCTTGGCGAGTTGAACTCCATCATGGCCAAACACAATCGCTATCCACCTGGCGCGGAAAGCATCAATAGCCTGAGAGTCTCGGATGAAACAGACCCCGAAATCATGGTGCTAGATGAGCCAAGTGGGCAATTCATTGCACTTGAACGACGGGCTCCAGTTTCCGAACAGAATCTTTCAACGTTTTCGGATCAGATTCAGGCTCAATACTCCTTACGAGAGTTGATCCCCTCCTTCCAGTCACGGTCCCAGAGTATTGCAAGAAGCGCGAGAAACTATCGGATATCGAAGCGTCCCATCACGCGGGGCTTTATCGAAGGGCGGACCAGAAGCGAGACGCTCCTGCACTCTTTGCAAGGCTTTCGTTCTCAAGCAAATGTCCCTACAGCAGGAGGCTCCCCAGGAGATGCTGAGGGAAACCCTGATTCTATTCCAGAGTTAACATCTACCTCAACTGCTTATCAGGTCAGAACCAGAGAGATTGGTTTCCTTGGCGAGGCTTTCGTAAGCTACTGTTCCTCCTTAGTTGACTACATCTATACTCATCCTTGTTGCAGATCTATGCGCTATTTGAACGCAACGTCAGCGACTGGTCCTTTGAGAACTGGACCAGCAGACTACGAGTCGAGAATGGGCATCCACCTTTCACGGAGCGCGAAAGAGATTTTGCCGACTTCACCTATCTCGATACCCACGGCTACGTGAAGGAGTTCCTACTACAAGCTGGCCTAGACCTAAACCCAGCTTATGGCTGCAGGACTACATATCACTTGGAGGTCAAGACTACCACCGGCGGCGATGGGGAAATATTCAATGCGAGCCAGAACCAGGTGAACATGGTAAGTCTCTTAAAAGTTTCCTCTGTTGCTTAACTGCGCTGATAATTGTACAGATGCAGAGATTTGACGACGATCCTAACAATGCGTACATTATCCTCCGAGTCTACAACATCGAGGCCGAGAACCCAGATCTCAAGGCTTATCCACGTCCTTGGAATCTTTACCTCAATGGTTATCTCACATTCACCTCGCCTAATGGGTACCAAGTTTGTGAAGGAAGTCGAGGTTCAAGATAAAGGTTAGCTTAGCAGCACACTAACCACCCAAGCTACTGGAGTAGTATAGATAGGTAGGGTATGATTGAAGATTCAAGTTGGCCTATTTTACCTCTGCTAGTGGCTCACTGGTTCAAGATTAACTCTCATGACTAGAAGTCCAATTTTCTAAGTGATACGCCGTAGTTTGGCCGCCTAAATCTAGTATCCCTGGCCCGTGGATTTCTCACCGGGACACCCTGCACGCCATGCTGCGGCAATCCCTCATGGGGCCGAGTTAGCGAAGCTCATCAGCTGCCATCAAGTTGGGCCCAGATTAGGAGTATATTATTAATTTAGTGTGCGTGTACAACGAGGATTATATCCAGAATAAAGTGGCAATATCTATGCCTCGTTCGATCATGTAGCCCGGAAATTAAAATCTTGGATGGGAGTAGTAAGTAGAAGGCTCGATATGCTCGACGTACTGTACTATTGATTAGGGCCGAGCACAATACCTCATCAGATTGCAGGATCCGGGTTTACTTTCAGACCTTCAATCCATGATTGAACGTGACAAGAGTTCTTCCCTCTTCCGCTATCCTCAACCTCTTCATCTTCATCGCTCTGTGGCATATCCAGCCAGCTATGCGTCCATAGTTTCCTTTCCTGGGATGTACAACCATCTGGTCTCAACCAGTTGAATATGCTCCGCGTCGCAACTTCGGAGATGAACTCCTTGCTGTGATCTAAATCTTTGGGTGTCGGCAGATCATGCCCCCGCTCATCTGACCTGACATCTGACTCAATGTTCAGACCAAATCTCGGAACGCTGTAGGCAGCTGTCAAAGCAGGTACCTGAACCTGGGCATAATCAGAGTCCCAAAGAAACCCTTTGTACTGAAGTGTGTGCCCGTTACAGTCTTTGTGTAATCGCACTTCAACATCCGCTTCGTCGATGGAGGTCACGCCAAATGGAGCCCATTGACAAAATGGAGCGCGAGGGTGAGCTTCTGCTTGAGCTAAAAAAAAAAGAAGGCGGCATTCGTCTGCTCGGGATACGTATTCTGTCCGCTGGAAAGGATCGGAGACGGGCATCTGGATGAAAGACTGGATAGTGCCTGTCCACACAGCAGCATTGAGGTCTGTCGGGATCTGCCCAAACCCAACTTGCCGCACCAGTTTCTCCTGGAGTCCGAGAATTGTTGCTCCTAGCCATAGCGGGGCCACCTCAGGCAAGCGGTTCATGAACATTAGTCCGAGTATCCAAGGCTCATCCGTAATCATCGGGTTAATGACATCGAGGGCCCCCTGCAGCCATGGTCCAGCTTTGTTGCATTCAATGTCTGGATCAAAGAAGACGCTGAGAAGAACACAATCAACGCCTCTTGTGTTACAGCTCAATGTCAGTAACCTGTCCAGATGCTGATGCTGACTTATATGCCGAAGTTGTTTAGTTCCGGGACTTGTTGCCGAGCTGGACATTGACTTTAACTCAGTTCCATGTTTTTGAGGGCTGAGCCTCGGTGCCGGCAGAATCAGGGTCTGTGTTCCTTGCAAAGATGGAATCAGGAGAGCGGAAGCCAGAGCGGCCAAGCTTTGGTCCTCAATGTGATGAAGCTGGCAGAACTTGTCAAGAAATTGGAAGGCTTGGGTAGAAGATGCAACACGGTGTTGGGTTGGGACGGAAGACGGCAGTTCTAGTTGGCCGGACAAAACAAAAACCGGACATTGTCCCAATGAAATGGACCATGGAGCCAACAGTTCATCTTTGTCCATAATCATCGTCGCATGCCATCCCCTGCCTGGCGCCAGAACTGCAGCCCACCAGCGAGCTTCTTCGGGGCTATGATCACCCAAGAATATTTCGAGGACGGGCTTTTGATCAGGGTCTACTCCGGCGCCATCCACCGCTGAGGCTTGAACATCGGCGTATGTGATTGAGCATTCCTTGCCCAGCAGCTCAGCCCAGCGGGCTGATAGAACGTAAATCCACCCCAAAATGAGAACGGAAACATAGTCCGGATTCTGAGGAGAGATACAGCTGCTGATTTGGTTGCCCTCGTGATCGCTTCGAATGGATAACGGGATGGGTTTCTTGGTCGTCACTGTGATATCCACAGACTGACGAAAGTCGGGCATCTCGTGGCGGCACCCTGCTGTTGGAGACCCCCATTTTGCTGAACCCGTGACGTATGCGCGACTATGTCGCCGATATTTATCGTACTCAACCTTCATGTGGAGTGGGAAATAAGGATGTTGAACAAAGGCGTCGCCGAGTGACAGAGCGCACCGCGGCAGCGACGATTCAGCCCGCGCTTGGCGGCGTAAACGAGACCACATTTTGAAACTGGCCGCATACACGGCGTGATACGCCTCAGCGCTTGGCTGAATGGCGTCTTCCATGGTTCGGGGCCGGGGTTGATGGAAGTTGTCCGGTGAAAGTGCAAGGAGGAGGATCTAGATGATGTGTTCGTTGTCGGAGCCAGAGTGGAGACCCGGACACCCCCGCTCCGCGCCGACCGCCGGCCGCCTGTATGTGGTCGCGGAGCTGGCTGTGGGCGGACCAGTGGTGGGTGGGTTGCAAACACGGCCGGGTTATGGTTGCCGAGGGACAGGGTGCTGGAGGCGGCGAGTGTGCGTGCCTTAGGCAGCTATTACTGACCGCCTCTCTGGCTTACCATCTTTACCTCCCTTGCTGCCTTTTATATATATATATATTTTTATTTAAATACACCTCCTCTTAACTCAGTTTCATTCTTAACCTACCATGCAATGTCACTAGATATTTCAGCACTATCTCATTACCAGATCAAGAGATTCTTTCAGGAGAACACTTCAGTTACGCAGCACCAATGCGACGCAAGGTCCCAAGAAATAACAGGCCAGTCTGTCAGCCCAACAGCATGTCAAGGCGGAACCAGTTACACCGTTGAAGGCGGGGAATTTGTCGTCCAGTTCCGCGTTCCAACCTCTGCTCTGGACATAGGCTTGCTCCGAGGTATCGAACTAGCCTATCAGGGTTTCACGCCACGACATGAATACCGAGGTCAGCTTGGCCAGGTCCACGTCTACGTGATGAACAACATAGGGGGAGCCTCCATGTACCTAGCCCGAACCGAGCTGCAGAGCAACAACTACTGCCTCCTGCGATCCACCATCGACGACTACGCAAGGCTCGTCAAACCAGTCCCTCTCTTCTATTTCCAAGGCAGATCAGAACGGTCAGCTAACCAGGCCAGCGCAGATTCTTCGCCTCGGCGTATCATAACACGCCCGACTGGATAACACGGCCGGATCCCACCCGGCTGTTAGAAAAGTACTCGTCGCAACTCCGGCAGCTACGCAAAGGACTTCCTAAGCGCTTCCACTCGACGCTTGACGACCTCATCCCCCAGCTCCCGAGCCTCTTTGCCGAGGACTGGCCTCTCGTGCCAAACCACACCGACCTCCTCGAGAATAACATCCACGTAGACACGGCCACAGGCAATATCGTCGGGATCTGCGACTGGGGAGGCGCTGAGGTTGGTCCGTTTGGCATGTCGCTAGGGGGGCTCGAGACCATGCTTGGGACGCCAACCACAGGGGGGGACTTTTGGTCTTACCACCCTAATCACCAGGAGCTCCGGCATCAGTTCTGGACCGCTCTCTACCACCATCTGGGAGGCGCGTCTGACGCGCAGAAGCGGCGCATCGAGGCTGCGAGGCTGATTGGCCTCTTCCTGGCCAATGGCTTCCAGCTGGGCAATCCAGCCACGGAGGAAAGCGAGGACTTGCGATTTCTCGGTGCGGTTGTTCTCGGTTGATGTTTGGCGCGTTATCTTGGCACGCGCGTCTGGGCGTGAGCATAGCTCTTGCGGTGGAGGGCTCCGTTTGGGCACTTGGGGTCAACAAAACCTCCCTCCAACAACCCGAGAAGGCATTGCTGTGTACAGTACTGCCGACCTTGTTCGCCACTCCCTCCGCGCGGCCGTTGTACCAGCTGCTGGCTCCGCCGAGTACCATCTTGTCTTGTACTTCGTCCGGCTGGCGTAGGGGTATCCGGTGGTCTGGACGCTGACTCGTCATTAGATGGTTCCTACCTGTCGTCCTTCCTTAATGGCGCTCTATTGATCTATCTCTTACCGGTTTAGCGTTTTCTTCTGCGGAGGAGGTATAGTGACTGATTAATGTCCTAGTAGGTAGTGGGTTAATAATAAGGTAAGTTATTTAATAATACCAATCGCTTATTTTCTAGAATAGAATATAATATTCTTTTAAAGTCCTTAGACTATATTTTTAAGTTCTCTATAGCTCTTTAATATTTCCCTTGCCTATGCTCTTATTATCCTCTAAGTAAACTAAGAGCCATAAGCATAAAGGCCAGATATTAATCCATGGCCGTGTAGATGTGGAAGTTACTTAGATAAGCTAATGCCCCTGGAGACCAACATTGAACTTTCATCTTAGCCTGCATCTTGGCCGCCGGGCCCATTCTAGAATACATTCTCAACACTACCATACCATTGCCAAAAAGGCACAACTAGGCAGTTATAGATGACGCTATTTGGTGCTCGCGAGATCAGGTTGACTTTTCCACCCAATGTTTGGGTGGTCTCATTCATGAACTTGACACCTGCCCTTGAAACCGTCGGTGGTTCTGTTCTGAACCCTGGCTATAATTCTGTCAAGGTACTTGTCTGCATTTTTTTTTAGCTTAATTCAAGTTCCTGGATTCGTTACATACTTCCGACTATCCACCTCTGAGCAAGCATCTGCAGTGTTGGGACAAGTCGATCAATCTCGTCGCAGGTAGGGGAGCTTTCCGTCTGATCGACCAGTGCAGACACGCAGTAGAATACGCAGAAAATGCTAATGTGGGACAGCCGAGTTACATCAGCTTCCTTGTTGCTCTCGATAGATTCTCTGCAAGTGTCCCAGACCATGCGACGACAGGCCTGCAGCGCTAGGTCCTCTTTGGAACCACGTTGAGCATTTAATTCTCTCGCCCGCTCTTTGCGGATGATGAAAAGGCAGCTAGAGAATGGACGGTGTGTGAGAAGGCCATCGCAAATTCGAGATTGGTGCATCCTACCAAAGTGACATGGTTGTAGGATCACAGTAAGACCCAGAGTAACTGTCCTTCTGGGATAGTAAATGATCCAACATATTTTCAAGGTCGTTGTCGATCGAACCATAGCTTTTCCCAGTCCTTATACCTATCCTAGAGCTTTGCATATAATCCAGGGCTCGCCCAGCGAGAAGCACCACCTGGCCCATGGAGCGAACTCTTTGGGCGATTGGGTCAAGTGGCAGAAACTCCGTACTTGAAGATTGTATCTCGGTCCTAACGCTGGCCCTCAAGGTACTCGACACCGGGTAAAGGAAGGACAAGTCGTCGTCGATAGTCGAAAGCGTTATCAATCTCTTAGCTTAGCATGTGAATCATTTTCAAGGGTTCAGTTCACCTACCGATCAAGTGTCATCAAACACACCTTCAACCCCATTTGCACCTCCAGGGTTTCCGCATCATCACCAAGCAGACTCATCATGGCCACTGTTGAACTCAGGGTCAAGTATGCTTGTCTTGTCATCCCATGACCACACTCATATAGGGCGATGAGAGATTTTGCTTGAGCAAGAGGAATTCCGATATCGTTTTGTGATTGCAAGGCCGCACAAAGACACTGAAGGGCCATGTACAATCTTTTCTGCCTGAGATGCTCGATATGGTCGCACGGCGGAGTGGTAACGAGTAGCATAGCCAGATATAGCAAAGTTGTTGATGTCTCTATGCTCGGCATTGATGGGTTGTTGACATGGGGTCGTAACTGGTCTAGCTTGACGATGGGAAACCAGTTATGGATTAAACGTATGTAATCTTGGACAAGACTAGAAAGCGTGAGATTGACTTCAGAGAGGATGTTGCTCAACTTGTCAATCGGCCTGTTTCCAACACTCGGTTGTTCAACAGGATCGTTCACGGCGAGATTCATGAGTTCGCTCTGCCCGTAAGGCGACAAGTCCCAGCCACAAGTCCCAAACTCAACAAGGGATCTACTCAACTCCATACAGGAATGGCCGCTGAGTGGCAGCGAGTAATCGCATCGTACCAACTTCCTATCCCTTTGTTAATGCACGAAGTACACAACCATTGTGGAGCTTACAGGGTACATCGAGAGCATCCTGGTAACAACCGATCGCACCGCTGTTTCCGGACACGACATCGAGTGCAAGTACGTGATGCTTTCTCAACAACTTGAACAGAGGCTATCATGGCGGAATTCCGGATATTGAAAGAGGATGGTTCATGCATCGGCCGATGCAGATGGATTCCTACGTTGATGGATGGCGTTGATGCTGACAAACTCGTGGCGTTTGGGTTTCTGTAGCCAATGGCGTGGATGCTTAGGAAGACAGGGGAGCGGCCGATGCATAAAATAGCGCCGATTTAACCATTGTCATGATCCACAAACAAGGAAACCTATCTGGACGGGGTGAGCTGGTGCAAGATGTCAAGCTTTGTAGGCCTTCGGCGTATAAATACAATCTCTTTTAGACTGTATCGGTTCTCAAATCAAGCTCTATTTCACCACATCTCAGAACCAAGCAATCACCAACCTACCCTATAGACCATCACAGCTCAACCAGCGCTATCATGTCACCCCTCAAGAACGTCGCTATTCTTGGTGTAAGTCTTCTGATCCGATACATGAGGTCTTCTATTAACAGTAAATTCAGGGAACTGGATCTCTGGGAGAAGTTCTTATACCCGCCCTGCTCAATGCCGGCTTCAATGTCACCTGCATTACCCGTCCTGGCAGCTCAGCCGTTCTCCCAACCAACGTTACCAAGCAGACAGTCGACTACACTGACTCCGAGGCCCTTATTAATGCCCTCAGAAGCCAGGATGTTCTTATTGAGGCCTTCAACCCTGCAGCCGCAATTCATCAGGGGTTGATTGTCCGCTCGGCTCTCAAAGCCGGCGTCAAACACATCATCACCCCTGACTTTAGCGGCGACACTTTCCACCCTCACATTGGAGATGTTCTCATCTTTGAGCCAAAGCTACGTGCTAGGCGCGAGTTTGAAAAGATCATTGCCGAGTCCGATGGCCGACTGTCTTGGACGTCTATCATCGTTGGGCCATGGTTTGACTGGACCATTGAAACTGGCATCTTCTGGATCAATAAGGAGCAGAAGAAGATTTTCCGCTACGGGTCTGGGGACCAAAAGTGCAGCATGAGCAGAAGGGCTCTCAATGGTGAAGCCCTGGTCGCGGTCTTGCAAAACCCTGAGAAGTACCATAATCGCCCTGCGTACTTTGCAAGCCACACCGTCTCCACAAATAAGCTCATCGCAATTATCAAGGAATTAGGTCTTGAAGGATGGTCGGTCGCTGATGTGCCGATCGAAGGGCACTACCAAGAAGCTCTCCGACTCTGGGAGGAGGACACTGCCAATGGAGTCGAGAATAGGCTCGGCTCCAAGGCGTACCCAATGCTTTCGACCGTAGCTCTTCTGGATGAAAACAATCGCTATGGATCTGACTTTAGTGACAAAGTTGAGCCTGGGTGGGATGAGGGCGAAGATGCTTTGAAGGAGTCACTGAAGAAGTTACTTGAGTAGGGTTAGCTTTCAGCACTTGTTGGCTGTACCCTAAACAAACAGAATCGGATGAGTGAGTTTACCCACAAAGTCCATGAGGTCATTTGCATCTTTTGTTCTTATGAATCCAACGTCAGCTACATGCCAAGACAACACAGCCTTGGAAAAGTCAGAACCACCAATTTGTTAAAGAACGAGCATGCTTCTATTTGGTAACATAAACCAAAAAATCACAAGCCCTACATACTAAATATGTTTGAAATAGAATTGGCAATGGTGGCAGCACAGGGATCGGTGTATCTATGAACAAGTCAAGCCTCTATCCTTGGTCGTATACCGTATCGACTCGCACATCCGGCAGGTAGGAACTGTGGGTCTTACAAGTCGATTCTTGTTCATTGGCTGGCTGCAAGGCAAGCTAAAGACGGGCACTAAGAAGCACTAGCAAAACAGAGCCAGTGAAGATACGCAGCAGAGGTTTTGGGGGATCTGCAGTTCCTACCAGATATGCTGAGTCGATACGGTATACGAAGTGTAACTAGAGGCTTGACTTGACTGACACCTCGGTAGCCGTTCCCCTTTTGGACAAACGGAGCGATCGTTGATCCTTGCTTGAAGTGGCCCTCACTTGGCAAGGTACAGGGATCTCAGCTGACGCCGAGGGAACCCACGCGTCATCGCTATCAGCTACGAATTTGATGTTTCGATGCTGGAGAGCTGATCATGATCCAGCTTCTTCGTTCTCATATTGGCCAGAGCTGGCTGGGATTGTGGTGTTGTCAACATAAACGGTGCAGCCAATGGAATATTGTATTGTCCAATTGAGTTGATCTGCAAGATAAGATAATCTTGGTCTGGCCGTCAAGTTAGCCAACCAATGCAAGATGGCAATGAATTAAACATAATAATCTTAGTCAACCCAGTCACTGATGCGGGCCATACAGCAGTACCCAAGACCCTTGGCATATGCCGCAGTGAGTTGATTTTGAGAGGCGCAATTATCATCATGTTGAAACAAGGACCACCGATAGTCAGCCCTAAATGGAGACGTAAAGAGGCCAATGCGAGTAAAGCCACCGACATCAGCCCTACTACAAGGGTCGCAGATTCCTTCCAAGGAGAGTATCAATTCTGACATCAAAGTTCTGTCAGATGCCAAGGCTGAGCAGATGCAGATCCAAGACACGGGCCCTCAAGAGACCTCACTACTTCGCCCCGTAGGAGAGCAGACAACACCCGAATTTACGTATATAATCTGCACCGGTTCCATTCAACTTCCGACCTTCATTACCTTCAACCTCATCAACACAACCGACAAGCACCATGACACGTCTCTCCCACTTTCTCCTCGCACCGGTCTACCTCCTCGGGCTATCCCGGGCGAAACCTGTTGACAACCATCTCAATGCCCGAGGAGACACGATCAAATGGAAGAATTGTGTCATCGACAAGAATCAGACTGTTCCCACACAATGTGGCAAGCTCAAGGTGCCCCTCGACTACACTGACCCAGACAATAAGAAGGAGGTCGCCCTTGACCTCACAAAGATCGAGGCATTCAAGAAACCTTCAAAGGGCTCCATCCTCATCAACTTTGGAGGTCCAGGAGCACCTGCACGCGCTAGTATGGGGATGGGCTCAACGTTGCTGGCTCTGACTGGAGGTGAATACGACATTGTCGGTTTTGATCCACGGTAAGATCAACGTTAGATCCCGACATGTGTGAAACTACGGCGACTGACTCAATACCGTTGTACAGTGGAACTGGAGACACTCTCACCTTCTCATGCTTTGAAACAGAAGCGGAGAGGTCAGTGTTCACGACTGGCCAGCTCAAACCCGTCGCTGGCTCGTTTCCTCTCGCAAGAGGCCAGAATTGGGCTTCCAGTCAGCTCTTTGCCGAGACATGCGCCCAGAGACAGAACAAGACTGGTCAATTCATTGGTACATCTTTCGTCGCTCGGGATATGATGAAGATTGTCGATGCCTTGGATGAGGATGGCATGCTGCGCTTTTGGGGTATGTGCCCAGCTTCAAACTCTTGGCATTCTGCTAAACATCTGCAGGAATGTCGTATGGCACTTATCTTGGAGCCGTGGCAGCCAACATGTTTCCTGATAAGATTGACAAGATGATGCTTGATGCTGTTGTCAATCCCTTCGACTGGCGAAGGAACCAGTAAGAGCATTTTCTACCTTGTGTGGACCATGCCTGACCATGTCTCATAGTGACTACGAGAGTCTTACAGATACAGGCGCGGCTTTTAGTAGATTCTGTCAAGAGTGCGTTGAAGCACGAGACGTCTGCCCTCTCGCCGGAAAACTCAACGCCAAAGATCTCGAGAAGAAGCTGTACAAGTGGTTTGACGATCTTCGGCTCGAGCCCGTCGTGTTTCTGACCTTGGGAATCTTCGACTATAACCTTATCAAGGGGTTGTTGTATACCCAGCTCAAATTTCCCGGAAAATGGCAGACAGTTTCGAAGCTCATTGACGGAATGATGAAGCGAGACCCGAAACTTATCGAGGCAGCACTGACTGGATTGGGTGGGAGCAGTGTCTTTACCAAGGAGGCTGAGATGGGTATTCGGTGCAGTGACATGACCGGACAAACTGAAGATATTCACGATATCATTCCGATTCTGAACAAGCGGTGGGATACTAGCAGACTCGCTGCCGACGTCATTGAGTCTGTCGTCATGCGGTGCGCGAGGTGGAAGCTCCCAGCCAAGGAACGATACGAGGGCGACTTCAAGGCCAAGACAAAGAACCCAGTACTCGTGATCGGACAGACTCACGACCCGATTACTCCACTGGTGTCAGCACGCAATCTCACAGGGACCCTTGAGGGCAGCGTTCTGCTCGAGTTTGACATTCCCGGCGTAAGTCACCCCTGTGACCGTATATCGGTGAAAAAAGCTAACAAGGTCGGCAGCATTCGATTCTCCGCCGAAGTTCCGAGTGTGTTATCAAGACAACCATGGGTTACTGGAGTGAGGGAAAGTTACCCAAGAATAACACGGTGTGCAAGTCCGAGGTTGAACCCTTTTCGACCTCGTCGGGTTGGGCTGAGATGATCAAGGAGCTTGGTCTGGGTCCCAAGTAATGGAGAGACGGCTGTGTAGAAGAGAACGATCAAGGCAGATCTGGGCTGTTGAAGGATTGATCAATTCTGTTTTTTTAACATTTCTATTCGCTAGGCTTTATATTGTTTCATAGCACATACTTCCAAGGCAATAGATACACGAACTCTGCATACCCCATACCTTGACTCTACCACGATAGTGACGTGTCTAAGCATTCCGAAGACGCTGTGAGAAGACTGAAAATTGAGTCCTCTCGTCCAAAATATCTCACCAGAAGCCCCCATTACTCACCCTTGTCACCGCTGCCAAGAGCGGTCTGGTCCCCGGTCCAAGGTGAGTCACCTGAGGCCGCAAATTGTTATACGCATCCCGCAGGATTGATACTATACCCATTTGAGGTGAAAAGTGGTTTTTGGTAAATGCAGATGAATTGAATACGGTAAGACGGTTTAATGTTGACACGGCGTTCGGCGCTTGTCACCGACGCCGAGTCAACGTGAGTCAGGTGCAGCAAACAAATCTTCAATATCGGCGTTTCTACATTATAAATCAATTTTGCTCAGAGTCATGGACTTTATGATAAAAATTAGCTCTTGGAACAATTCGTATGTTTCGGAATTGACTCCATGACCTCTGGTCTGTATTCATCACAATGTCTCCCTGGAGCCCTCGGCGATTGCTCTCAACAAGGCAGCCGAACCAAACCCCGAGTCGGCGAACCAATCTAAAGATCGAACTCGAAACTCCTACCGCTATTCTTCATAGTTATTTCAGCGGCGGCAGCGATGCCTATATCTCAGGGCGACTATTGTTCAACGCAGAGGAGCCTATACAAGTTGAAAGTCTCGACGTTACACTCCAACTTCATATACGATATAAACGCCCTCGGAAGAAGAATTGCGTCAGCTGTACCCAGGACTCGATCCAAATATCCCAATGGAGTGCTATATCTACATTGACGCTACTGCCTCAAGGACAACATGACTTGGACATGTCCTTCGTCATCCCAAGCCACCTTCCCGTCTCAATGGATACGCCCCTCGGAAAAGTAGAATACGAAGTGTACACCAAGGCCCTTTGCACAGAACGAGAACCCATCGTCTCAAAAAAGGTGTTCAAGGTCGAGCGAATACTCGAAGCCGAATCCACAAAACAACTTCATACCTACAACTTCAACTCCACCGACATCACAACCACACTATGCCTCAACAGTGTCGTTCGTCCCACGGGAACCAACTCGGTCCAAATTCGCATTGATAACATCACTTCGGGTCTAGATGTTGGACTCGAGGTATGGAAACTTCAAAAAGTTACTTGGAAACTTGAGGAGTCTGTCACTGTCGCCCTCCCAAACTGTGGTCGTCATCCGACTACCCCAACGCCAAGCCAACAGTCAGAGACCCGGCTTCTTGGGAAAAAGAGTCTTCGTCATGGATGGGAAGAACACCCCAACGAATCCCAGCCTCACATCACATTCATCTTCGACTACAATCTCAACCGAGTTGGCACCGACACTATCTATGCATGCGATGAGAGCGCTGGTCCCGAGGTGACACACTCTCTTCTTGTCGAACTTCACCTCGAAAAGCACTTCGTATTACCCGAGTCACCTTGGATGACGTCGCCGCCAAGGGCTGAAACTACTCTGCGGATGACCCGACCTGTTGTGTTGACGGACCTGGTTGAGCCGAGTGTTCCGCCGGCATATGGGGGTTCAAGCGATAGCCCACCCGAATATGCCGATGTAGGTTATTGAGAAAGAGGCGTTCCTATCGATGGAGTACTAGTGGTATAAGAGGAGAAGAAAACAATTTGTAGGGGGATTATTCGGTGCGGGAACCTGCTGGTTTGTAACAGTTGCTCAGTCTGACAGCCAAGTCACATTAATTACCTAAAATAATACCCAACCTAAGTTGACTGCTACTTACTTGTTCTTTAGGTGTTTCTTTTACTCTTGAGGAGATTGAGACGGCACTGACTCCAATGTTCCGAATGCGTCATGACGACCCCTACGTAACGGTGGAAACTGAATCATGGGTGGATCAATAGCTAAGTAGAAAAAGCCTTTCCCTTGTCAAGGAACGTAATCGAATGTCAATTGATGTGTGGAAAAACAGTGCCGAAGAGAGGAAGCTGATCACAATTGTGATCAACTTTGCATCTGACCTTGAGCTCACACGATTATCACGCAATTCATGACAAGATAAACATTAATTAAATAATACGCTTATTACATATAATCTTCTCTTTCATGGCAAGGCCGCCCGTACAAAACACACTTGACGCCCTTCTCTTGACACTTGTCGACTAAAAAGTGCCCTGCTCGACATAGGGCGCTCCTGATGGGAGACAACCCCAGTTCTTGACATATGCCCCTCACCAATGATTCCCCGCATCATGACAATGTCTGGATCGCGTATTACTCAGTGAAAGATTTATATAGAAAGGACGGACTTGGCCCTTTCTCCCTCAGATCCAACTACCCCGTTAACCAAGAAAAATGACATCTCACGAGGCTCCCAAAAAGTCCAGCAACTTTGTGCTGACGGCAGAGGCCTTGAATGAGGCCCTTCCCAAGTTCCACTTCAGCACTCAAGCTGTTCACGCCGATGACTTTGTTAGTTCTCATCGGGCCATCGCTCCGGCGATGCACCCGGCCGTGAACTAACGATACGCCCGAGATCCGGATGACTTGGTTGAGATGGAGAATGACGACGCAAGTATCCCAATCACCAACAACTACTAACTCTGCTTACCCTCGATAGCCCAATGCTCCGTTCGACTCACACGTCTACTCCCGTTACACGGCACCCAACTCCAGCCGCTTCGAGATCGTCCTCAAGGCCCTGTTCGGTACCAGCGTCATCTCATATTCTTCTGGCCTCTCAGCTTTTCACGCCATGCTGGTCTTGGTGAATCCGAAAAAGATATTTCTCACTGAAGGATATCACGGTGTTCATGGTGTTATTGATGTCATCTCCAAGCTCAATGGCCTCAAGAAGTTGAGCCTCGATGATATCGATCAGATGGGTCCGGGCGACATGCTCCATGTTGAGACACCGCTTAACCCAACCGGCGAGGCCCGGAATCTTGCCTATTATAAGGAGAGAGCTCGTGCTGTTGGAGCCATCCTTACTGTTGATTCAACCTTTGGACCCCCTCCTCTGCAGGACCCTCTACAGTTTGGTGCCGATATGGTGATGCACAGCGGAACCAAGTACATCGGGGGCCATTCCGATATGCTCTGTGGTATCGTGGTCATCCACCCCGATCGTGTCAAGGACGGATGGGAGGAGACTCTGCGTGAGGACCGTCTTGTCCTAGGAAGTGTAATGGGCAGCCTAGAGGGATGGTTGGGGATCCGATCCCTACGTACTCTCCACTTGCGTGTGACGCGACAGGCCAAGACAACCGAAGGCCTCGTCGCTTGGCTTCATAACGGCATCCAGGACCCAAACTCGGCTATCGGACGAGCAGTTCTTAAAGTGTCCCACGCTTCCATCCAAAAGGACGCCCTGGAGGAGGGATGGCTTCAGAAGCAAATGCCTGGAGGTTACGGACCAGTGTTCAGCATATGGCTCAAGAAGGCTGAGTATGCTAAGAGGTTGGCCAGCAAGCTATACATATTCCAGCATGCCGCAAGTTTGGGAGGAGTTGAGAGCTTGGTCGAGTGGCGTGCCATGAGTAGTAAGGGGGAGGACCCTCTTGTTATTCGTGTTAGTGTTGGTGTTGAGGATCTTGAAGACATGAAAGCGGATTTCACACAGGCTTTTGAGGCACTACTAGCAGAGGATTCTTGAAGTCAATCATATAGATTACTTTGACACTTACCAAACATGAACCAAATTTATAAATTCCTCAAATTTATGCAAATCGTCGTCATTGACTTTTGCGTTGAAAGGCATTGGGCATGATGGCTTGATTGTGTTGAAAACTGTACATCTCTTGCTGGGTTGCCTTGATCTACCTTTGGGTATGCTATGAGGTTAAATATCTTCAATTGAGGCTACCAGGAAGAAATTCCATGGCGATTGAAGCAGTTTGAATTGCCCTCTTTATTATATCTGATGCTGGTAGAGTCTCAAATGGCAAGTTTGAAGGAAAACGAACTTCTGTAAATTAGATAGGTGATGCTCGAAGAGAAAACCTGTGCTACCAATTTTTTCGGTCTATTGTTGGCAAGAAAGCCTATTCTACATCCCGAAATACCCCCGGTGATTATTTCGATACTTGACCGAAATGCTCATCAAACTCCAAGATCAAACTCCCTCTATTCGTTTTCTACTCTATCCTATCCTTGTGAGCACTTTGAGGAGATCGCCCAGAACACCCATAGCCGTAACAGGACCACCAGCACCAGCACCCTGAACAATCAAGGGCAAATCACCATGTCGCTTAGTATAGAAGCTTATGATTTTGTCACTTCCCTTGAGTGAGGCAATGGGGTGTGACTTGTCAAAAGCCTCAAGGCCAACCTTGAGCTGCCTCGTCGCAAGGCCCACAGTACCGATGAACCGCCCTACCTTGCCGGCCTTCTCGGCAGCTTCCTTGTGCTGGTTCATCTGCGAGGCAAACTCGGGGAGTCTCTGGAGGAACTCGTCGCCGCTCTTGACACTCTCGAGTTCTTTGGGGATGAGGCTCTGAACGGGGAAAGCGGTTGCTGACTCAATTGGAAGACCTGCTAGTCGGGCGAGGATGGTGATTTTCCGGGCTACATCGAGGCCATTGAGGTCGTCTCGGGGATCGGGTTCAGTGTATCCCAACTGCTTCGCTTTCCTGACCTCGTCCGACCACTTTCTGCCTGGTCCTCGAGTAGGGGCAAAGTTGTTGAACAGGTAGGACATTGTGCCGCTAAACACACCCTCAATGCGAATGATCTCATCACCAGTAGCGATGAACTCCTTCAATGTCAAGATGATAGGCAAAGCGGCGCCAACCGAGCACTCGTGGTACACCATGGAGCCTGCAGTGCCCTCGGTAGCAAAGATGTCTTTCCATAACTTCCAGCTTCCAGAAAAAGCCTTCTTGTTAGGAGCAACGACACTAAAACCCTTGGAAAGGAACAATGGGTACGCCTCGGCAACTGCCTGGCTGCTAGTATTGTCGACGACAATGACCTTTCCAGGTGCACCTGTCAGGTGCTCGATGGTTTGGGGGATCGTAGGCAGTCGTCCGCCTTTTTCTTCAAGCGTGGAGACAGCAGAGCCAATGTTGATGGGTGCATAATCGGCGTGGTAGAGGGCCTTGTCGATTATGGCAACATAGGCGAGTCTCAAACGGTGAGAGGTCTCGTTCTTGGCCACCCAGGCGAGTTGCTGGAGGAAAAGAGATCGAACGCCGCCAGCGCCTATAACTGTTAATATCTGACTCCAGGGACAGTGGTATTCTTTGATGGTATTTGCCTACCGATCACGGCAATGGAAACCTCCGGAATAGAGGGTGTCATGTTAGGATGAGGATAGTCTTGTTGTGACGGGCTGTGAGTCTCGATCTAGGATATATATCCTGAAGAACAGGATGGGCCCTACTCTTTAAGCATGGATTAAGACATGTGCTTTGGAATTCCGGAATCCTAAATCGAGTACCGATAGTCTCGGAAGGGATTCGGCTTACGCGCTATCCTCGTGAGCACCGTAACATAATCAGATGGTGATTGACCTGATGCTTATCATTCGAAACAAGATAACAATGACTGTATTACTACAGTTTCTCTTGGTCAGCTCTCCGGCTACAGAAAGGTTAGAGGCTAAAACGGTTCACGAGTCTCGTTGACATACTCAGGTGCTGACGTGACACGACCCGCGATAACAACAATTACGTTGCGTGCGCAGCGGGTTAAACAACCGCGGATCGATTTGTAAAGCTTCAAGATGTAATACAGAGTTCGTCTTTTAACTTCTCGAGATCGAGGTATCCGACAATATCCGAGCCGGAACAAGTGGCATATAAGCTCTTAATCTCACCCTCATCATGATGGTTGATGGACAAGAGCACCACGGATTCCTCAGTCCACTTACTTACACGACAAGGCAAAATGTTTCTCCCCTTCACAGTAATTATCCTTCCCCTTCATCCATGAGGTATACCTCTCACTGGCCATCTCCAGGTTAAATGACCCCTCCCTCCTCCACGAGGCTTCCCTACTGAACGGCAAATGGGTGCAAGCCCAAGGCGGAAAGCGTTTCGATGTCGAGGGTGAGTTCTCATGCATCCAACTTCCCCAATGAGACATTTCCTAATAAGTTTAGATCCCGGCTCTGGAAAGATCTGGGCCACTTTGCCCACCAACCAAATCGAAGACGTCGATAAATATATCCAATCCTCACACACCGCCTTCAACAGCTTCCGCTATACCAACCCCCGCGAACGAACCAAGATTCGACTCAAGTGGCACGAACTCATAACCAACGCTCGCGAGGACATTGCAAAGATTGTCGTCTACGAGATGGGAAAACCCATGGCCGAGGCTGTAGGTGAAGTGGATTATGCGCTTGGTTTCGCTTGGTGGTTTGCAGGCGAAGCCGAGCGTGTGCGTGGGACGATTGCTCTGCCGTCTGTGTCTAACCGGAGAACATTTGTTATTAAGCAACCTATTGGCGTGAGTGTTGCACTTGTGCCTTGGAACTTTCCTGTTGCTATGATTATCCGCAAGGTTGCTGCAGCTTTGGCTGCCGGTTGTACCATGGTTGTCAAGCCTTCCTGAGATTCCTTTCAGTGTCATGGCCCTTGCCGATCTGGCTCTCCGGGCTGGGCTACCCGCCGGTGTGCTCAACTACATCTCGACCGACAACACCAACACACCATCAGTCAGTGAGAGACTGCAAGCATCCTTTGGTGCGAAAGGTCACCTTCACAGGAAGCACCAACGTCGGCAGTATTATCGCCAAGCATTGCGCCGAGGGTCTAAAGAAAGTCACCATGGAACTTGGCGGCAACTGTCCATTCCTCATCTTTGACGACGGTGATCTAGACCAAGCCGTTGCCGCACTTATGATCCTGAAGTGGCGCGCAGCTGGTCAAGCCTGTACTCACGCTAACCGAGTGTACGTGCAAAGCGGAGTGTACGACAAGTTTGCTCAGAAGATGCTCGAGGCTACCCAGAAGCTCAAGGTAGGCCATGGCGCCGAGACAGGGACGACAATGGGTCCCCTGACAACAGGCCGACAAGTCGAAAAGGTCGAGAAACATGTCTCCGATGCTGTGAGCAAAGGAGGCAAGGTCCTGTGTGGTGGAAAGAGGCCAGAGAATCTGAACAACGGCTACTTTTTTCGAGCCTACTATCATCTCTGGAATGACACCCGGCATGTTGTCGACGCAAGAGGAGATCTTTGGTCCTCTCCTAGGCCTCTAAAAATTCGAAACAGAGGAGGAAGCTGTAGAGTTGGCTAATAACACATCCATGGGCTTGGCTTCGTACTTTTACACCAAGGATGCCAGTCGTACATGGAGGCTTCTCGAGAGCCTTGAGGCTGGTATGATTGGAATGAATACCGGTGAGTATCTTCTCATGTAATTAAAGGAAACATCAAGACTAATAGATTTCAAGGAAATGCATCATGTGCCGAGTCTCCTTTCGGTGGTATCAAGTCTTCAGGTTATGGCAAGGAGGCCGGGAAGGATGTTGCCATTGAAGAGTATCTCATCTCCAAGACTGGTACGCTCACAGTCGATGAGGCTCCCACACCTTGACCTAACTTCAAGAAGTACGGGAGTGGTAAAAGAAGAAGTATAAAAGAGGAGAATTCAATCTCTTTCAAGTTTTGCAGTCATGTATTATATCAGCCGTTCATCCATCCTTGACATCCCTCATTAGCCCAGAAAAATCCCTGAAAATCCTGATCATTATTAGATGACTCAAGGAATTGAAGGTCCAAATCAGACTGAGACAGCAAGTCCTGAAACGAAGGTTCCGTCAGGGCCATTCTCGCCGTGTCCGTGGGCGCATCAAATACCCTCGGGTCGTGGAAAGAGAAAGGTCCGCCACGCATGCTTAACGGATCTGGTTCTCGGTTATCTTGACGAGACTGGTTCCTCTCGGCGGCGATACTGTCAAGGGCGGCTCTGGTGGCTTCCATGCTCTTCAAGAACTCCCTCGCCGCGAAATTTCCACTCTCGTCTAGTTGCTTGAGTATTTGCATCGCGGCATCAAAGTCGTCACTGTCGCTTTGAGACTCATTGGTCTGAGATAGGCTGGATATAGCCAGAACGATAGATGATGAGAATAGGTGATGAACGTAGGATACATCAAACGTTGGGAAGGATCCGTTGATCCACGACTCTACTAGAAGTCGACAGGACCGTCGAGCACATTGGATGCAGGCATCAGATAGAGTTAGAGCAACCTCCCCGATGGGAGGGCGGTCTTCCTCGATAGACTTGCGAGCCTCTCTGCGCATGCGAAAGACATATAATACGATCGGTCTCGCTGCCCGTATTAGACACTGGATGAGTTAGTGGTGTTTTAGACGGTGGGCACATGTGACTCAACTCACCTGGTTAAAAGAAAGATGCAAAGCGGTGATGGGCGCTGTCGCGTTAGGGGGGAGTTCCTCCATGGCAGCTCGCAAAGAGTCTGGCAGGCCTTGTAGCCAACTGGTCAAGTCTCGCAGTGCTTGTTGAACCCTACTAGAGAAAGAAGTGCGCTGATTCTTCCGGCTATAGATCAGCGACGCAATCTGAGCAGCGAGATTGGTAAGCCGATGGTTCGCCGTCAGATACTCGGCGTCTGCAAAGTCCTCAGCCGCGCTCTCGGGGGATAATCCCTCGATAGAAGGTGGATCAACGTCAATGTCTTCGTCTCTGATGGAAACTGGCTGGCCAATCTGAGCTCCCCAGAAGCGGTCAAGTGTATACACTGACCACCATATTCTCTTCCGGTGTTCTTGCTTCTCGCGGTCCGGCATCAGAGATAGGGGCACATTTTGGTGTAGACCAATCATGGTACTGAATTTGACCGCAGACCCGATCATGCAATAGGCGTTGTATCGTCGGTTCATAGCCAGGGAGTATAAAGACTTTCTGATGTTAGCGTTGCAACACTAGCAAGAGCAAAAGCCTTACCAGCATCAAGATAACCTCAACGCAGTCGATGCGAGGTTGTTCAGTGAGAACCCGGAGGAACCTACTAGCTCGTACATAGTATGAGATACCAGGAAGTTGGTTCTTGTCCTTGGTAGGCGACGTCCTCGTCGAGTAGACCTCACCCAGCGCAAACAGAACAAAAAGCTTGCATTCGGATACAAGATCGCACATGTCGGGGTTGTGAATAGCTTGTTCCAGTAGACGCTGGGTAGCGCTCCTTCTAACAAGATAGTATCGCTTGCATACTGTGTTGAGTGCCACTTTGAGCAAGAAACGGGCTCTTGATGCAGGGGGCCACAGACAAGGGGTGTTCCAAGACGAAGTCAACGCTTCGTCGGTCACATTTTCGGTACGTGGAATATGTCGTTGTGATTTTCCAGATAATTCTTGACGGAATCGAGTAGCGAACGGTGCATCTGCAGCTTCCTCGATAAGCATGGGCATTTCGGGGGTCAACGAGAAGAACCAGGGGCGGTCTTCAAGGATCGGATTTCGGATCGAGTCGTCCGTCTCTGGAGCAGGTCTTGTCTGGTCAACGACAACAGTCGCTTGTTCGTCGGGTCCTAACGCGCTCGTATCGACATTTACGACGGAGGCGGTAGGTGATTCCTGGTTGACGCCATCGCCGTCTGAGACAAAAGACTGAGCTCTAGTCTCGAGACGCCGAGACGGCGTTGAGTTGGTGACTTCAGGAGTATGAACCGATTTCCTAAGACTATGAATCTCTTCTAGTAGCTCATCAATATAGCTATATCATAATCAGCAGATTCCATCGAGTTATTGGCTCGCTTCCATACCTCTGATCGACCTTGACTCGTCTGATGCGCCTTGGATATGAGCACTCAGCACCGATATTGGCCTGAAGACAGTTGGCACAAGGAGTGCCGCCCGAGCACTTCACTTTGCGAGAGTGACATTTTCGGCAACTGTAAACGTTAGTAAAAGGTCCATCTCATTGACAACGCTTCATAGACACACGCAATGCGAGCGTTCTTCGGCGTTGCCCTTGAGGCTCCGATAGGGCGCCGAAGTCGCTGACCCTCAGGCTCTGGTGTTTCAGACATGGGGTATCTACTTCAAGGGTGATGGATCACAATATTGGGCTTAATTAATCGGATGTGTCAAGAAGGATCCGAGAATCGAAATGATGAATCAAGTTGGAAGACGTGATGAGGTTAGAGGTCGTGCTCGGCAAGGACGAAAGGAAACCCGAATTGTGGAGATCGGCTCTAATATGACACCACCGAGTCAAGAGCCGGCAGCAAAGTGGGAGAGCCGAGGCTGGTTAGAGTGGGAAAGTGAAACTTTGATTGGTCAAAGTGAGTCCAAGAACAAATCGCATTGTGAATGAAACCTTTGTCTCTCTTGCAACAAAAAGACACTGGTTGTGATGACAAGTATCACAAGTAATTGGCATTTCAGCACAAAAAGCAAAAAGAAATGATGAGACTGGGACTCGAACCCAGGAGGATTGCTCCATCAGGAATCTTAGGTTGTTAAGGTGACCTTAACCTGACGCCATAACCAACTCGGCCATCTCACCAACGTTGTTGGTTGATAGAGGGACAAATTACAAGACCCCATATCGTGCCGGTTCTACTAACAACGTTTCCGATAACTAACACAACTCCTGACGTTTTGGCCTTTGACTCGCAGAGACTTATTCGTATTAGCTCTCCACTCGAGGCCCCAAGATGGAACTTCAATGGGAGTTGAAAGGCCCATCTAGAGCCACTTACCTGCGTTAAGCCCATAACCGTCTCTGAGCGTTGGACCGTTCCGATGACTCGTAGCGATTCATCATGGCATGTATGACAAAAACTATACAATTGAACTTGATATACGTATGAATTAATACTAAGAGTTAGAGGTTATCAACTCATTCACCAACTAATCTTGAATAAAATACCCGGCCTCTTAAGCATACCTAGATAGAGTTGGAAATCCCTTACCCCCAGGTCCCTACAAACATCCAAAACGTCTTGGCCCAACTCAGTCAGGACACAATCCCATAGATGGCTCCATTCCTTGTCATTCATCTATGGCTTAGAACCTGATCAAGAAAGGTCCTCCACGTATTCGGCCTCCACAGTACCAACAAACTTACCCCTGTACTTTACCATATAATTAATCGTCGCGTTTCCCAAGACCAAAATCATGTCCATGTTCATGTCTCGCCACTTTCCCGACTTGGCATCGCTTCTGTAGCTCTGTTCGAGGTAGATGTCAGACTCGTCGATGGAAAAGTTGACGCTGCAAAGCTTCTTAACGTCTATATGCGAGATTAGCTACATTCGGATGGTCGAGAGGGAACTTACGATCGTTGAAGCGTGACGGGGGAACACTGTCCTCGCAGTAATAGAGTGTCTGCACAAACTTTCGTTTGCCAAACGAAAAGAAGCCAATCCCATGTACACTCATGCAGACCTCTAAGCTCAATTCTCTTCCGTCTTTGACTTTTTCGCCCTACACATCTGTTAGTAGAACTGCCAGGGCCAAGGCTAGGAGTGAATGCTTACTCTACGTAGCAGCCATCGCATTTGGTTCCTTGCATAGTAAGTGTTGGATGCTTCGTCGAGATACCGATCAGCCAGCAGATGCCTTGAGGAGTCAAAGGGGCTGTTCAGACAGATACCGTAACTGTACTTTGACATCCGTCCAGTAACAGTGGATCTTATGACTCTTAGGGCCGCTGAGAAGTCGGAAGAAAAGTCAGACGAAGAGTCAGAAGAAGAGTCGGAGGAAGAGTCGAAACTATAATCTGGTTGATTCACATGTTCAAGTCCCCAGCGACAAGCACCCCTACAGATAGAGCTCCATCTATCAGGAAAAGTCAGCATCTAACACGAGAATGCCATTCAGGGCACACTTACGCTCCGTCAACTTGGAGTATGGTGATGCCTTCTGACGAATATGACTGTTCGAGGTGATGGTGAAGATACTTGCATGAACCAAAGCCCCCCACAAGTAGGATGGCCTTGACCTTGAGTCCATTTGACACCACTTCTTCGACCTGGTTCTGCACCAGATTGTTGATTTGACAGCAGACCTTGTCGAACAAACCTCTCAACGTGGAACTTTACCATTGGTTAGCCGACGAACTACTACCAGTATTGCTTTGGACTCACGGATCCAAGTCGATGGTCTCATCTTCGATACGCGCATCTTCACTGTCCTCAACCCCTCGGAGCTCCACGGGGTACTTCTTGGTCGAGCGAAAGTCAAAACACCGCTTGACACCGTTCTCGAATGTTCTCATCATCTTCTTCTTATGTACTTCTTTGAGCTTGCTGTATTGGTAGTCGCCTACCAGCATTGCGATATGGTTCTCGAAGCCAGCGTCCAATGCCGTGGAGCCGCAGAGATCACCTTCGCAGTATCAGCATCCGGCTAAAGGCTGTAAAAGTTTCACAAACCATCGCCTATAGCGCATTCTTCAATCTGTAATGGGGAGGTACAGTTAACCTTGTAGCTAATAAGATCCTGTACATAGTTAGTGAGTTGAACATCTGAGTCAAACGTTGGGATGTGTCAACATACGACTGTGCCGCCTCCTGCATCGCAGACAACAAACGCATCTCCTTTCTACGCAAGTCAGCTCAATCCTGAAACCCCTATAGTCAATTCGTACCGTTAGCGAGTTCTCCTCTGCTTTGTCATGCAGGGTTGCCAGAGCGGCAGCCTCAGGTTCCGTAACCAACTGGATATCCTGAGGAAGACCAGCCCTCTTAGCAGCCTTGAGCGTCCTATCCTTGGCCACGGGAGACCACATGGCTGGCACTGTCAGGACTACGTGGAGTTCAAAATTCCTCTCCCAATCATTGTCGCCGACGCGTTTTCGAATGTCCTCCTTGGTGTACTCCCATATTTGCTCGAGGTAGTCACCGACGACCTCCTCAACGGTCTTGTTGAGCTTTTCCAAGAGTTTGGTACTCTTCCTGATTTGTTCCTGTTCTTCGGAGTACTTGGACTTTGGCTCTAGGAGGGTCTTGATCCATTGAAAGGCCTCTTCCTTGAGACCGACCTCGTAGCCCCAATTTTTGACGCGTCCATTCTCGTAGGAAATCAGAGAGGGGACTTTGTCAGCGTTGGCATTGGTGGCCGACGGGTTGGGCCAGTCCGTAATGAGTTTGATCCTCTTTTGGCCTTCATTGATGGCCCAGGATACACCTGAGTAACTGTTGATGGTTATGTTAGCCTTGTATGACACAAGCTAAGATGGACGTAGACATGCGTGGTGCCAAAATCTATCCCAACAATAATCTTGGAGCTCAGAGATGAAGGCATCTTGTGAAAAAGGTGGCTTTAGAATACCAGGCTGGATTGGAAAAGAGAACCGAGACCACTGGAAGTGGCGTGAGTTAGGGCATGTCCGTCGTGTTAGGGGCCTTTGGACATGATTGACCACACGACCTGGTATTAAGCTCTCCTCTACAGCTTAAAGAAGTCTACCTGTACAACCACTGACTACAAGCATCCCCGTGCCATTGAGCCCTAAGCTGAAAGCCTCGAGTCTGCCGACCGAGGCTGTACACCTAAAGACGTTGACACTGCGTGTCTCGTGTGAGGGCATACGAGCAAAAGTCGGAATCACAAGACTCATGTCTCAGCTGTGCCCGAGCTGAAAGTCGCTAAGACGCAATAAATCAGGCATTCACAGTGTCATTAAGCATGGTAGAGTGTATTGCGGCTGATGTTGCACTCGTAAACGCTGCAGAGCCTCGCTTCCCCTGCGCCCTGGTGTGGTTCGTCCAATAACCGAGGTTATCACCACAAACTATCGATTATGTCTCGTATGAAGAAGTAGCTTGCGTGGGGTGGTCTTGACTTGAAAACATGCGATACTCAAACACCATCCGGAGCAGGCTTCAAACTTTAGAACCTGTCGCTTACTCTACAACTTGTACATGTCTTGTACCATCATCTGGCGAGGCTTCCTCGTCCAACCTAATCTGCCTCGAACATGAGAGCGTTAGCAATACTCACATGTCAATACTAATTCATCCTGGGCACTGCATTGCCTCCCATTGCTCTTGGACACTCAAGGCTGAAGCCACAGCTTTTATGGTGCAAGATAAATCACCCGGGGCCAACGGCATTCACTTCGTTGCTGGTCATCCATAGACGACATCACCCGATTATCTAAACCCAATCTTCAATTACAGCACATACTCTACCACCTTGTCAGCATGCTTTCACACAAAGAAGCTACCTCGGACGGCGACGGCTCAACCAAAGCAAATGGCATGGCCATGATTGTCGTCATGGGCGTAACTGGCGCTGGCAAGAGTTATCTGATCAACAGCCTTGCTGGAAGAAAGGTTGTTGCCGAAGGAGAAGGCATCAATTCATGCAAGTACTCACTCCAGGCCCCACGAGTGGCAAGATCTAACCGAGATTATTTATCCCAGGCACGCAAGAATGCCAGATGGTCCCAGTCATCATTGGTGGATCCAACGTCTTGTTGATTGACACCCCTGGATTCGATGACCCTGAAAAACCGGACTCGGCGATATTGAACAGCATAGCACGCATGCTGACTGCTCAGTATAATCTCGGGTTCGAGCTCAAAGGCATCATCTACGTGCACAGAATCACAGACATCCGCTACTCCGGCTCTAGCGTCAAGACTCTTCAGATCTTCCAGAGGATCTGTGGCGAGGAGGCCTTTAAGAACGTCCTCCTCGTCACCAGCCGGTGGCAGGAGGTCGACGAGGCGAAGGGGGCTTCTCGGGAGCGCCAACTTCGAGAGACAGCCTGGGCGTGCATGCTCGGACACGGATCCTGCATGAACCGCTTCTACGGAGACCGTCCATCGGCCATCAGCCTCGTGAGCGATCTCCTTATCAAGGACCCAGTGATGCTCCGTCTCCAACATGAGATCATCAACGAGCACAAGGAGCTCAGCGAGACGACACCAGGCGCTTTCGTTGATGAAGGCCTTGAAAAGCTCCGCAAAAAGCACCTTGAAGAGATCGAATCTCTCGAGAACCTCAAAAAGGAGCTCAAGGATTCGGACCGTGCCATGAAGCGCCGGATGGAGGCCAACTGGGAGCGAGAGCTAGCCCGCCTACGTGAGACTGAGGAACAACAGGTAAGTCTCCATCGGGACGTGTACCAAGAGGTCAAGAGCGAGATAGAGGAGAATACTGAGTCCGAGTCCGGGAGCCTCAAAGCTCTGTTGCCACTAATCCCGGCTTCTATTTGTGTGCTAGGCACGATTGTCGGTATTCCACCAGGCTCCCTGGAGATAATTGGGGGATGGTTGACGACGATTGCCAGTTAGAAACGTTCCGCCATCTGGTTGTGACTGGGAGCTTATTGTTGTTAGATCAGTGGCGTTTCTGCCGGGCACAATAGATTGAGAGCTGTCAGGTTGTTTCGATTGACTGATGCCCAAGGAGGGTTTGTAAGGTATGGCTCTGTCCGGTGTCAATGTAGTTTACCCTAGTCGGTATGACCTTTATGGATAATTCAATCCATCCCTCACAAGCACCCGTAACTAGTTGTCTTTGTATAAAGTTGTCCTGACGAAACGGCGGAACCTGAAAAGAGGGGAAGTTCCTAGTTGCGGTTTCGCGGCATTAGATTCAATTTCGTCAGAAAACAGGGTCTTGACTGATTATCCAACAATCTCTATAACTCAAATATTAAAAAGCTTTAACCCCTATCGACAACTGAAGGGTTGAAAACGCACAGAGTGTGAGGTCACATTCACAATTCACTCAGCTCAACTGAGCCAACTGACGTATGTAAAATTGTCTCCTCTGCGCCACCGTGTCGGACTTGACCTCAAGCCCGAGCTGAAAGAGAATCGTACGGTAATCACTCGAGGCACAATACGCAGGCAACGGGGCGATTATTGAGTCCGAGACTTTCAACTAGGTACGACACGACACATAAGAGAACTGACGATGGGATGGACATCGCAGCCTGTTCCAACAAGGTGAATAAAATCCAATACTTGGCTCACCTGACTTCAGCCGCACCCCAAAATCATGAGCTTATCAACCAGCCGGGCAGGGCTGAATGTGTTGTCACTCCAGGCTCGCCACATTTGTGGTGTTCCCCGGTCTTGGCGGTACCTGTCAAGTACTCCCTGCTCAAGGGCCGCCACTTAACAAGGCAGATTGACATCATCCCATGGCCTGGTTATTCAAAAAGATTATCAGGCAGAAGAAGAATTCTAATGAGAGGGAAAGACTCAAAAATCTTACTGGGGGCACAACGTCGCTAACACTTGAACTTGCCTTCCAATACGTCTTGATTCGGTCCTTGACACAAGTATCCTCTCATATCATCCCATCAACAGACATCATGTTGGAAAGATTATGGCGCCGTCAGGAAAATTCTCAGAAATCTCTGAGGGGGCCAGATAGGCAAGACTACGAGCATCAGATCAGAGATGAGGAAATCTGGGATCAAAACAACAACCGTGGCCAGCTCGAGGCCCCCTCCTCCCCCAGTTTGAACAGCCAAAGGCATCCTCCCCGCCAATCTCGAAATATGTCGCCTCCCTCATGGCAGAACGACGATCCATCCGAGCGTCACGGCGAATACGGGAGAGGAGGCCGTAACGTCGAGTACGGAGCGCAGCCACCACCTCGAAACAATGCACAGCAAAAGTCATCTCACCAAGACCTAAAGAAAAAAGTAAAGTCCCTTCGACAAGACAATAAAACCCTCGAAGAGCAGATATGGAAGCTCGAGACGGAATGTGGTCGACTCAAGAACCGCGTCGAAACGATGCAATCGGCACAGGACGCTCAAGAGAGTCGTCTTAGCCGTCAAGAACAAGATGACACCATCCATCAACAATTCAACAACGTCTTTCAACCCATCAGGAACTGGTCGGCCAAGCTCTGCAAGGATGCGTCACAGCCCATCAACATGAGAGGCCTCTCACCAGCGTTAACACCGCTAGTCCAGAGGGTGATTCCCAGTCTACGCAGTCTCGAAGAGTTACCAGAGTTCCTGCCAGTCGGTGACAAGAAGCGTCGTAGGATGTTTATCCGTGGTTGGATCGCCCTCAACGTGTCTTTTCGAATCCTACCAGGTCCCAACCAGCAAGAGTCTGGGTCCGATCTTTGGTTATCCAAGAAGGAAAGGGAAGCTGTCAGGAGCCTGGAGTCCACGTTCATTTCTTCTAGTAAGTATCCATCACCTTTGAAATGAAAAGAATACGCTTAGGTAACAGTCACAGGTGAACAAGACAGTCAATCGTCTTACCACGAATGGAGGGCGCTCACGTTTGCTCTACTGGACAAGAGTTTCCCCTCGACTGAGGACAGGAACACCATCGAGACAGTAAATGACGCTGTGCGGAAGACGTTGGAACTCATAAGGCCTATGGCCTCTCCAACCGCCAACTTGTACGAGCTAGAGCGCATCCTCTGCGAGAACGTCTTTGTGCCTGCCGTTGAGTTATCCCAAGTACTACGCCGTCAACGAGCCCACTGGTATTTACGCTTCCCACATATGACGGCAGCCACTGCTCCCCTTGGAGACGGATACACCTTCCGGCCAGACCAGATGACAGATGTGGATAGTCTAGAGGAAGATGAAGATGAGCCCGGACAGAGCCAGTGCTTCAAGGCAGTCGACATTATCATTCTTCCAGGTCTTTACAAGTGTGGGAATAATGACGGGGAGCAGTATGAAATAGAGTCCGTGGTGGAAAGGGCCCAGGTCTCATGTACTTGTATATGAAGACCAAGGGGACACTTGTTTTTTTCAGTGACACAATGTCATACACCAGATCAAAAAACACATAATAACACATGGTTGGGACACTTGTGTAGGGGACAGGCTTTACTCATGGTGGATTTCTGACCTGTTTGTCTTTAGGAATTGTATGTAGTTGATATTGAAGTTGTGAACAAACTAGCATTCACACACCAACCTCAGGCTCAGGCTAGAGGTGGCGGATACCAGAATTTAGGATGCATTCTTCCCCATGGCAGTAAAACTTGACATTATTGCGCTGTATGAGGTTATGACCTACAGCTTATCACTACCTACTAAAAACTCTTGAAACGCATCATTGATCATGGAGACGTCATGTTGCCATGTCCAACTCTAAAACGTAATTGAAGCACTCCCCCTTACTCAACGAGACACATTCTCTCTCAAGCCCTTGGTCCTGAGCGTAAACTTGGCATCGCCCTCGCCAAACGGCAACGAGAGGTTGTCGTCCGGGCTGTCAGTGAGGGAATTATCCCTGGTGTGTCCATTCGTCTTCAACAGGGCCGTCCTCAAGGCGTCGCTGTGCTGGTTCATCATCTCACTGTCGACGCTTCCCCTTCGGCTCTCTGTTATGCTCCCTCCATCGCCATCCATCTGACCCGACATTGTCGACATCCTTCCCTTCAGTCTACCAGCCCATAAACCACGGACACCACCCTTTTTGCGCTCGGGAACTTGGTCGGTGCCAGCGCTGCACACGTACAGCAAGTATTCCAGATTGGGGAGCGAGTGGCGGATGTCAACGACTCGAAGACCTTGTGAGGCGCAGAGAGCCTCAATGTCTTTGTTCAGGAGGAACCAGCCGTACTCGAAGCGCCACTGGCCTGCCGTAGAGCCACCCCGCGGGAGATACAGGGGAAACTCTCTCCTCGAGACCTGCTTGTCCGACAGTTGAGAGATGTGGTCGCGGGCGTATGATCGAGAGCCGAACCAGTCGAGAGGGTACGGTAGCGGGTGAGACAAGTAAAATTGTAAATGGTGGGTAAGCATTGTTGCATACCCAAGTCCAGCAGACAAGACATCCTCAGGGATCTGTTTCGCCGTGGCAGCATCGTACGTCGAGTTCGGAAGAGGAAGATTGCAGATCTTGAAAGAAAGCGCTGGTGAGTTCGGTATGGGGGTTATGGGGAATATATCGGCGAGTTCAGAGCATATGCGTCGTCGCTGACCGCGAATCTGTTGCTGCGTCGTTTCGAGAAGTTGTTTTGAAGCTTCCAACTGCTCCTTGTTGTTGGCGATATCCTCCTCCGCCTTGGCCTGAAGCTCCCTTCCCCGAGCGATGGCCTCTCTTCGACTTTGGAGCGATTCTTGCAGTTCATCCCGTCTCTTCTCCGCTTGCTGATTTGCGCGCCGTTGCACGGCAACATATTTTTCCACCAACGAAGCCGACTCGCGCGCCGTTCCCGATCTGTCCTTTGGACTTGCAGCTAATATCTGATTTATCTCCTCCATAAGTCGTTGTTGCGTCTCTATGGCATCCTCGATCGAGCTTTCCAAATTGGCAAGCTTCATAAGTGTATTATATGACGACGTGGCCATTAGCGGAGCTTGTTTGGGTTCGGAGATCTTATTGGGGAAATCGAGCGAGTAAACACCATCTTCAAGGTGAAATACGAGTGCGTTGGGGGGAAAGTTTCGGTCTAGTAGCGTGCCTATAAAGTTGAGTCGGCGAAGGTCTATAGATTCCTCGAGCAGGAAGATCCAGGAAGTATGTTTCGGTCGCCGGACCCAGACGCGGACAATCAGGGCGCAACTTCTCGAGATGGTCGATTCGCAGTTTTCGAGGTTGAAGAACCTAAAGTTAAAGTTCTACAACATAGTCAGGTGTCTGCTCAGCTTGAGAGTGTCTGTACGCCTTACCGCTGCCTTCTCGCGCACTTCGCTGATATAGACGGGATCAGTCTCCCCTTGGATGTGCAACGAGTAAAAGACATCCCCAACCGACTCCTCAATCAACGTCTCAAGCTTCTTCTGTCTCGCAACGGGGTTCGCATGCGCCAAGCTCAAGCTCGTTCTTCGCTTCTGCTGTGGTCGCAAAGCATCAGGCCGCGTACCATCCTTCCTCAAGCTCTCTGACGATCGCGACGGATGCAATTGGCTCGTCTCCCTCACCACGGGCAGCTTCTTGGGACTCGTATTCAGATCAGCGTCGTCGGCAGTTCGAAGGCTCGTCGGTGCAAAAGACAGGTTGCGCAGCCAGACTCCGCGCAAGTGGCGGAGCTTGCGATTCCGGGCGAGGAGACGGGGGCGACGGGGTTCAGCGAGAGAAGACATGGCGATGGCGACAATAGCATGCTGCAAGTGCGCGCAGCTGATAAGTCTAGCTGGCTATGACATTGGACGACTAAGGAATACGGATCGAGTGTGAGGGCGAGAAATGGGGAGGGTATATCTTGGGTTGTTGAGTGGTGGTCCAGGAGAGGAGGCGTCATGGACGGTATGGGAAGCAAGCTCGGAGCTTAAACTTGAGGTCACGAGTCGGCTCGCGATAGTTGCAACTCGGCTATAGCGATTGCGACACGAGGGCAGCGATTGTTTTGTAAGACAACACAAACAAGTTTAATTGTCTTGGAAGTAGTATATAGTTAATGTCTATGGATTGTTTCGATTTATAATTGACACTATTGTTGGTCCAGTGAAGCCAAGAGGGCAAGGCAATCCACCACAACTGGAGCTGTCACTGCCACTGTCACTGTCACTACGCATTTGACTGATATCACATCTCACAAAGAACTCGATTGCATGACAAAAGGAAACATGTATTAAGTCTAAACTGTAAATGCCTAAATTTTGTAAAAGAAATGAAATATCATCCGGTTAGATGTTTGTCCAAATGTGGGTGTTTGTACCTCCCAGATGCCAGTACACCTTGCCTATCCCAGCGCAGTAAAGCCATCAGTCGTCACCATACTCTTGCAATCTTGAACCGCTTAGTTACGGACGAAAGTGTAGCAGTCCTTCTTCTCCTCGAGGTACTCCTCCTCGCAGGGCTCAGTCTCAGGGGCGATCATGTAGTGGCAGTTGCCGCTCTCAGCAGCCTGGTCGAATTGGATGGCGGCGCAGACGAGGATGTGGGCGACGTCGCCGCGCTTGGTGCCGGAGTGGATGGTCTGAAGAGCGCCCTGGGCCTGGCAGATGGCGAAGCAGTGGTTGACATCGTTGGCGTGCTCCTGCTTGGTGCGGGTGATGTACTCCTTCTTGAAACCCTTGTTGCAGATGGGCTGGTAGTGGCTGCTGAGGTCCTTCTTGCTGTACTGAGAACCGGGGCCGTAGCTGGGAGTTCCGTGGCCGTTGTTGCTGCCAGATCCATTGCCGTTGCCGTTGCCGTTGCCAGATCCATTTCCAGAGCCGTTGCCGTTGCCTCCGTTGTTGTTACCAGAGCCGTTGCCGTTACCATTGCCGCCATTGTTAGATCCGTTGCCAGATCCGTTGCCGTTACCGTTACCGCTTCCATTGCCAGATCCGTTTCCGTTACCACCGTTGTTAGAACCATTGCCGTTGCCTCCATTGTTGGAGCCATTGCCATTGCCGCCGTTGTTGCCGTTACCGTTGCCGTTGTCTGATCCGTTCTCACCATCCTTGTCCTTGGGGGTAGTCAGGATATCAAGATCGATGGCAGCTTGATCCTCATCAGCCTCGCCACCAACGTCGAGATCCAGGAGATCTTCCAGGTCCAGGCCATCCTTGCCCAGGAGGCCATCGAGAAGACCATCCTTGCCCAGTAGACCGTCCAGAAGACCGCGGCGCTTGTGAGTAGCGACATCCACATCAATAGTGGCCTGGTCGGTATCCTTCTTTCCACCGACATCCACATCAACGAGACGATCAGCCCGCTTAGCGTGGGTGAGGACATCGACATCGATGGCGGCTTGATCGGTGTCCTTCTTGCCGCCGACGTCAACGTCAGCAAGGCGGTCGCTGCGTCGGGCGTGGGTAAGAACATCGACGTCGATAGTAGCCTGGTCGGCATCCTTCTTGCCACCGACATCGACATCGGCGAGGCGGTCGGATCGGCGCTTGAGGTCGATGAGAGGCTTGCCGTTGAGGTCAAGGCGGAGAAGACCATCAGGGCCGAGGAGGTTGAGGTTGGCCAGAGGAGGCTTGCCATCCTTGTTCTTGCCAAGGTTGAGGTTGACGAGGCCGTCCTTGCCGCCGACATCGAGATCAGCCAGGGAGCCATCCTCGCCGACATCCAGACCAAGGAGGGGATCAACAGTCATGCCATCCTTGTCCTCATCGATGTGCTCGCTCTCAGGGAGCTCGCCAGTGATGTGGAGGTACTTCTCAAGATCCTCCTTGCTGAGAAGACCGAGAAGAACAAGCATCTGAATGTCGTGGATGACAGTGTTCTTCTTGCACACCTTCTCAGGAACCTGATAGCAGTTGTCGGTGCTGCATCCCCGACGGTAGTGAACCGACTTCTGAGGAGTGGTGGGAGTGACAGTGATGTACTTGTCCTTGACCTCGACCTTGTTGGGCTTCTTGGTGATGATGTCGAGGGTAGGGCAAATGCTCAGGTCGATGAGGGTTGAGATGTCGAGGAGACAACCGGTCTCACGGCTGATGACCTCGAGCTGGGAAATGATGTTGGAAGGCATCTTGAGAATTGAAAAAGTGGTAGTAGTTGGTTTGTAGTCGAAGGAGTGACTGAAGTGTGTATTAAGGAGTGAATGAAGAGGAGAGTAGAATAGAGTAGATGAGATGAGATGAGATGATTGTGAGTGATGATGATGAGAGTTGGATTGAGAGGAACTACCATCCCATTATATACCCAAAATCTCTAACCTCAAAGCCCCTTGAAGCTCTCACAAGAAGCTCCATCCTCGTAACAAAGACCCTTCATTCTGAGACCTCTCTATTCCGCACCCAAAGCTAATCTCGGTCAATTGATCATAGACTCCCTAGTCACGACTAACCAAGAGATTGGATCCTTCACCAGAGCCTGCTCGAGGAAAAGAAACAATTGCGCCGATCGTAGAGAAGCGAAGTCTATAGGATGGATATCCAGGAGGTCGGCTTAGATGTGCCTCCGAGACAACAGGTTCAGCTCAGCCGACAATGAGTGTCTCATTGGTGATGGGCCGTGGCGGATCTCTCTGCTTTAGAGTGTGATTAGTCTAGATAGAGGCATTATTCAATTGAGAAGAGGCTTGTAAACTCACAGCTCTGTCAATTCTATCGCTTCAAGTCCTCTCATCAACATCCCCAACTTCAATTGCACTCACCTCTTCCCCTCCCTCCATGACTTATCCCTCCCTCAGTCCCCCGTCCCTGAAAATCGCCCTCACCCACAAAAGCAAAATCCGCCAACCCCCCAGAACCGATGATCGACAATGCAAAACACCCAAAAAGAAAAAAACCCATGGCGACTCAACTGAACCCTGCCGAAAAGGGTTTCCTGACAGGTCAAAAATAGCGAGACGGCACGAATACTAGCAAGACAATACAGAGGGGCGAACCCCATACAACGGGTCTCCCCCTGCAGCTGAGACAGAAACAAGTCTATTGTTCATCTCGGCGTCACGGAAAATCTAGTGGCGCCCTTGTTTGAATCGCTTCAGCTTAGCTATCCCCCCCCTTCCCGTCGACCAGGTCCTCGGCCCTATGGTCTTAGCTCATCCAGGTTATCCGTCTGGTTGAGGAGGTTCACCAGCGGCAGGAACAGGCTCTCTCCCTGCTCATCCTGCGACACGGCTGGTAGAAGCTGCTTCAGGTCTTCCCATGTCTTCCAATACCATCCGTCGCACTTCTGTGGCTCTAGTACCTGCGTTGTGGGTTAGTCAGGTGAGCGGATCGCGCGGGAGTAAGAAACATGAACGAACGAACGTACCTGGGGTTGTGCCGTCTTGTCCTCCATCTCGCAGAGAGTGAAAAGTGTGATGTAGTGCTTTCCCTCCTTTTCGAAAATGTCGTTTGTTACGGCTACGATCTTGATGCCTTTGACCTTGAGACCTGTCTCCTCGAGGACTTCGCGCTCGGCGCAAACGAGGATGCTCTCGCCATAGTCGAGATGGCCGCCAGGGAGTTGCCAAGTGCCTGTATCTCTGTTAGCTTATTCATATATACCGGGTATCGCCGTGCATACCCGCTCCGTGGCTTCCTTTGCGCTTCCCAGTCACCATCTTGCCGTCAGGCCCATAAATGATGGCCGACACGCCAACGCGGGGGTTTGGTGCAGCTGAGGACATTGTTCCTTGCTTGTATCAGCGTTTGATCGAAAACTTTAGACTAATGAAATGAGGATTGTTTAAAGTGAGGTGAATGCGATCACTTCAATATATACGCGACGGAACTCGGAGCTGATGAGAACAACCCTTTTTTGTTCCTTTGTCCTTGAGGACGCCCAAAGGACGACGCAGTCTGCCTTTGTCATGTGACTCATACCGCTGCGCCCCCTTTGTTGTACGGTGAATCGTGGAGCAAGATAATCGAACTAGAAGATTACTGGGCGTGAATGGCGGATCTTCGAATATGCCTAGCAGTTTAGCACATCTTGTACGTATTTTAGTGTCTGATGAGGCAACGAGGTTGACATTGACTGCTGTTTTTTCTCTGTGTGGTGGTTCAGGGTAATTGAGGGTGTGCTGTCGTTACAGTACAATTGAGCTCATGTGCAGCAACCATTATCATTCACCACAGCCTCTACGTAGTAAATTAGTGCTGATGACGGTTATTTACAGTTTCCATCATTGTGTGAGGCCTCGTCAAGTTCTTTTGTATTGTTAGGATTGTTTCTCAAGGCTACCGATTATCGCGCAACTTATCACCTTCACCAGCATGGATCCATAAATCTCTAGCAACTTTTCATCATTTATTTACTCGTAAACACATCTAATATTGAACAAGGCCAAGTAAACGCTCTAAAAACTCTGATGGTCTATGCGCAAAAGAAACAAAAAAAGGCCCTGCCAACAACTAAAAAAAACGGCTCTCATCAAGTCGTAAACAATCCGTCAAACTAGAGACTTCCCAGCATCTAATTGTAAAGTCAGTCTCCAAGATACTCCATGTGCCTTGGCGCGGGGCGTTCATCCCCACAGCCACGACAATGGAAGTTCATAGGAAAGAGGGTGGCTAGTCGAGCCTCGCTGTCTCACAACAACAGCTCGACTTGAAACACTTTCAGAGGACAGTCGACAGAGCTTCATCCAATGACGGCTCCTTGCCAACCAACCTTTGAAAGGGCAGCTATCTATTCCTCGACATCACGGGTGAACAACCCGCTACAAGGCTGTGTGTGTTATGCCTCGGCTGCACGAGGCCTGCAAATATAGTTTTTCAACGTTCGGATTCTTTACACCGAACCTGTCTCAGCAAGCCGGCGAACCGAGGCATCGACACGTGTCGATGTCTGACGGGGGAGGACAGTCTCAAGAGGACAATGTTAGGCCAGACAGAAATGTCAGGCCGCTGGGGCTGGTCCTGCACCAAAGGTTTCGCCAGGCTCGCCCGCCAGTCATGGGAACGGCTGTGAGGGCGCAAATAGTCCATACAGCGCGTCCTGGGAAATGTCCTTTTCTTGGTCGTTCAAAAAGTCGAGCAGACCTGGCGATGTGCCAAAAGCGGGATCGAAATGGTCCATGTGAGGAATGTAATCAGATGGAACATACGTACCCGTTGATGCTGTTGTGGTCGGTGCGAGACCAGGAGCTGAAGGGGTCATGGCCAGAGGGAAGAAGAAGCTCTCGTCAAGGCCTGCCGGGCGGGGTCCCTGCTCCGGACCTGCGGAACTGCTCTCCTTCAGACTGGTCTGGAACTCTCGAACCATATCTTGAAGGACACTGAGCGGCTTCTTGAGGCCAAAGTTGCATCCAAGCTGCAGCTCGCTGAGGCATGTCCAGAAGAAGGAGATGGGCTCGGTGAATTGGCCTCTCTCGTGACGCTCTTGGCGAAGGATCACAATGACAGCCGAGTAGACAGCATACGAGAGTAGGAATGGCGCACGACGAAGAGTAAACGACTCCCGATATCGCCGGACCAGCTTCTGGATCATCAGAGCACTCTGGATGCATGCCTCCTCACCGCGTCGCTTGGAGCTCTCGTCGGTGTGCCTCCTAAGGTGACCCTCCTCAAGGAACGCGCGGTGTAGTAAGATGGTGAGCGCATGGAACGTGGTGCTGTACCGACTGTTAGCAAATAGGGACCCCTACGTGGGGGCACTGGGGTAAGCTCACTGTGGGGTGATTTGATGCGGTGGAGGCGTGATAGTGGTAGTATCATCTGGGTCGAATCGTAGGTGGCTGGGCAAGCTGTTCTGCCACTTCTCAAACTCCCTCTCGATAGACTCCTTCTTGTTGTTGAGGTACTCGGTCGTGTACTTGACACACTGGATGCCGTACAGGTCATTGATCCTAGTCGAGATCTGCAGTATACGGACGAGACTGCTAAACGTCGACACGGCATGGGCAGGTTGACGGCCATATGGAGGTGGAGCCGAAGCTGGAGACTTGGGATCGACGTAGGGCTCCCACTCCTCGAGCTCCTCAAAGGTGTCGAGCAGCTGGAGCGGCACCCTGGCCTGCGCTGAAGCGAACATGCAGGGGCGTCCGAGGTACAGGGCCTGGGTAGCATCGGTGGTGAAGGCGGCCCAGTATAAGCGCTTGCGCATCTCCTGCTCCAGGTCCCTCCGTAGTACTCGCTCAGTGGTGACACCGCCCGTGCTCTCATAGTCGGGACCCAACATCAGGTGGCAACCCAGGTCGATAATCATTCGATGCGCAGTTCCTGACAAACTCCAGCCGGCGCTCGGTCTACCCTGCGACACGAGCGACACGCTGGTCAAGAGCAGAGCGAGGGCAGAAGGGATGCTTGGTTTGTCCAACTCGTCGACGAGAAGTTCGCGGAACCGATCGTAGAAGCGTCTGCCGACTGTTTGGGGGTCATCCCGGTCTGCGCGAAGACATAGGCGATCGCTGTATAGAGAAGTCGAGTAGAAGATGGCATTGAGCAGGAGTTTGTTTGCGAAAGGTCCACCACCGCTGGCAAGACTGTCCATGATGGCAGGTCGGTACGAGATGAGGTATGCATAATGCTGTCGGTTGAAGTGCAGGTCGAGAAGATGCTTGGCCAGTTCAGGATCCACGCCGTCCAGGTCCATCAAGTCTCGTGGGTTGCGGAACATGCGCGCTTCTCGTTGTCGTTGAAGCGCGGCATTGCTAATGAGGCGGGCTTTCGAAGCGGAAATGGCATCATCTCCTTTGCGTGTCATGGTATTGATGTTTTCTCGGTGCTGGGCGCGGGACGTGGGGTTCATGATACTGGCGAGACCGTGGACTGCAGAAACGTAGCCATTTTCGTGGAAGACGCCGGCGACTCGGGCTTCGCTGGGCGACAAACCAGTGCCATCGCCATTGCCATCGTTGCTGATAGGACGAGGTACCAACTTTGCAGGAGCCAGTTCGGTCGAGTCGACGGGTGCATTTGTTCGCGAGAGGATAGTGTTGAAGCTGTCGAGTCGCGGCTTCGTCTCACCGTCAGTCGGACCAACGCTACTTCGGGGTGGCGAGGAGAGGAAGCTGGCGCCCATTTCTTGCGCCACTGTCGAGGCCGTGGGAGTCGGAAGAGGGCTCGCGATAGCGGCGGTCGAAGCCAGACGGCTCAGGCCATGAGTGGTATAATCTTGAGATGCGCGGGAAGGATGATCGGTATCCATGAGTTCGGCAGTCCATGCGGCCTGCATCTCGGGTGTGAGGATTCCAGCAGCCTTCATGTGGTCGAGCATAGTTGCGATAGTCGCCTCCAGACTCTGCACACGGGCACGAGAGGGACGGGGCTCACGTCGGGCATCGTGGGGATATACGCAGGCCAGGTTGTTCGTGCTGCACTCTACGCACTGGGGGCGCGCGCCGTCGCATCGAACCTTCTTCTGGCGACATGGCGTGCAAGTCTTGCAGAGAGCGCCACCGGACGAAGGGCGCGAAACTCCCCTAGAGTCTCGTCCGGTGCGTTTCACAATCTTGTTTGGGCCCGTCATTTGCGATCGCCTCTTGTGTGCCGCAGGCGCGGACTTGGTCGGGGGCGGGGAATGGTCAGAACGGGGGGCGGACGGGCGATGATGGTGATGGTGATGGTGATGAGGCTGGAAGGAATCTCGTGGTGTTGAGGCGTTGAGTTGGCTTGAGCGAAATGTTAGTCAAAGTCCTGGCCTGGGCCTCGAAATGGATCGGATGTGGATGGCAGGTGAGCGGCATCGGTCGCCGGTCATTTCGGTGAGCGTCGCTC